>SNQJ01S0157992.1:2970-22064 GCA_010110895.2 Picea sitchensis
AGCATGACATCACCAAGATGACATCAACATGGTGACATGTGGCATCATGGCAACAAGGTGACTGGACAATGACATGGACCTATAGCATGTCGACACATGGCATCGAGGACAAAAAATGGTAGGATGCCATGTGGCCCAGACATGGGCTGCCACATGGCACCCATTGGTTGGACATTAGGTTCATTGCAAAAATTATTCTGGAGTAGCAAGAATAGAACCCGTGACCTCTCCCAATGAGCATATCACTTTCACAAAGGCCCCAACTATCAATGCACCACAATGGTTCTTATGTAATGTAAGCCACTTTATTTTTAATAAAGAGAATGTAATAGTAAGGAGGGTGTAAAGGGTCTGGGGCTAAGCCCCAGCCCACGATTTATGTAAAACACATGACCACCAGGAATAAGAGCGCGGGGGGTCTTAATTTTAACCACCAGCATGGATAGTACCAGCCCCTAGATTTTGGGCATATCCCATACGACTCGAGTCTCAACCTTAAGAGCTGGCATGTTTTTGGGTAGGTAAGGTCTTACTGAATGGGCATGTGACCAAGGATTTCAGGATGAGGGGATAGCGCACAGCCCTTCAGGCTGGCGCTTGGCCACATGTCTATCCATGTGACCTTATTTGAGGGGGCATGCACCTGATTTAGGGGGCTACTCTATGTATTTTTGAATTTTTTTTACAGAGTGGGTTTTATTGTATGGTTTGGGATTTTTTTATAGATTTCCAGGCCTGTTAATGGAGGAAAATCCCAATATCTCCCAATAATGGCCAAATCCTCCATTAACAGGCCTGAAAATCAATAAAAAAATCCCAAACCATACAATAAAACTCACTCTGTAAAAAAAATTCAAAAATACACAGAGTAGCCCCCTAAATCAGGCGCACACCCCCTCAAATAAGGTCACATGGATAGACATGTGGCCAAGTGCCAGCCCGAAGGGATGTGCATTGCCCCCTCATCCCAAAATCCTTTGTCATATGCCCATCCAATAGGACCTTTCCTACCCAAAAACGTGCCAGCTCTTAAGGTTGAGCCCTGAGTCATATGGGATATGCCCAGAATCTGGGGGTTGGTGCTATCCACGCTGGTGGTTAAAAGAAAGACCCCCCATGCCCTTATTTCTGGTGGTCATGTGTTTTACATAAATTGTGGGCTGGGGCTTAGCCCCAGCCCCTTTACACCCTCCTTACTATTACATTCTCTTTATTAAAAATAAAGTGGCTTACATTACATAAGAACCATTGTGGCACCTTGGCAGTTGAAGCCTTTGTGAAAGAGCTATGCTCGTTGGGAGAGGTCGCAGGTTCTATTCCTGCTACTCCACAATAATTTTTGCAATGAACCTAATGTCCAACCAATGGGTGCAATGTGGCAGCCCATGTTTGCGTCACGTGGCATCCCACCATTTGTTGTCCTTGATGCCATGTGTCGACATGCTATAGGTCCATGTCATTGTCCAGTCACCTTATTTCCATGATGCCACATGTCACCATGATGATGTCAGCTTGGTGATGTCATGCTGACGTCATCAATGACTTTTTTCCAGTTTGACTATTGACTTTTTTAGCTATTTGGGAAAGCGGTCAGAGTGCGATAAATTTCGCATATGACGTCCATTTGAGAAAGTAAATATATGGCCAGAATCAATACGACGAGATGGTCGCAATGACATTGGTTTCATATGATTTTGAGAACTTTAATTTTTGAGCCTTTTCTAGACCTGGGAAGCCTCCTGGATCCAATTTTGGATCACACCTCCATACTAAAGGACCTTTTGGTCCCCAAAAGGTTATTGACTAGTCAACAAGCTCGAGATATGCCACCCGACTTGTCCTCTGTCTCTGAACTCTGTCCTGTGCACCTGTCTCATCAAGATCAACTATAACACAATCATGACAACTAACAACATATTGTTAGCCATTTGAACCCTGTTACATCTTACTGAAGCCACTATCATCCATGTAGACAACATTACTAATGATAGCATCAAAAAGATGACTGCAAACGAGCTGATGTACTTATAATATTTGCACGACATGAGCTTATCTTGAAGCAACCTGTGATTGATTTTCCATTCAACAATCATTTCTTGTTCTTGCTTAAGATTGATTACTTCATTTGAAACAATTATTGGTTTGTTGCTTGCTTGCACCACCTTCTTTAATTGTTCCATTGTTTGAAGTGTTTTATTTGCCTTAACATGATGAGCATAAGCCACATAATCTTGACCTGCTTTAGTTAATTGATATTGATTCTTTGTCCTGTGGAAGACCGCCTTACGATCATATAAGTATGGACTACCTAAGACCATTCGACATTCACTTAATGACACTACATCACATGTTACCTCATCCACATACTTAGATGAAATTGAAAATTTGATTATGCACTGTTTTGTTATGTGCATTTGATGATGATTGCTTATCCATTAAGTGTGTAAGGCTTATGATGTACTTGTGTTTTTAACTCCAATTGCTTAACCAATTCTTCTGAGATTAGATTAGCTTGAGATCCATTGTCGATTAATGTTTCTATCTTAGTGTGTCACATGATGGTCCTTATATGAAACAAGTTACTTCTACAATCAATGCCTTCACCAAGTTTACCTATTATACCAACTAATGAGACCTTAGATTCGTCACTCGAATCCGATCCCAAGTCTGTGGGTATTGTTGTCGCTACCACTGTTTTCCTTCCCTTCTTTTCCTTGAACCACTTTGGCCTCTTCTCGGGATGCAACTGCCAACAAAGTTCCTCATCATGCCCCTCTTTCTTGCAATGCTTGCAAGAGGGATTCTCTTCCTTTTTCGCTACTGTATTTGCCTTTTTTCCTGTCCACTTCCTCTTGTCCTCTTTCCTTGAAGACGATTCCCCCGATACACCTACTTTCCTTGCTTCAATGTATGTCACTTGAACAGAAACCTCATCAAGGTTAGTGGGTCCAAACATGAATACAGTGTTTCTAATATGTGCAGGTAAACCTCCTATATACTTCATAAGGGTTTCCTGTGTATGTAAAGGGATATCTAACATCAATGCCACTTTTCGAAAGCCATATGTATACTCTTGCACCGTTTGTCATTTTCTTAGTTTTAAAGCTTTCCATTCAATTAATGCTTTTTCTTTATAACCTAAAGGATAGAATTTCTTTCTAAGTGCAGAAATGAAACTTTGCCATGATGGAAATACATTACCCACTTGTTGCGTTATGTTTTGCAACTTGCTTTGCCACCAAATGAGAGTCGTGCTTGCAAGTCTCAAAGATGCCAACTTGATTTGTGTGGTCTCATCCTTGATTTGTTGCACACTACAGTAAACCTCCATCTGTCTGATCCAATTATCAAGTTTCTCTGCATTTACTTCACCATCATATATGGGCAACTCAAATTTAACATAAAGTTTTAACAATGGAATTTCATTCTTATGTTTATGAACATGTTTCTTTGCATTGGATTTAGAGCTTGAACTTGAAGAAGAAGGAGAAGGAGGTGATGATGGAGGTGAAGGAGGAATATGAGGAGGATCCTCTTCCTCTTCACTTTTTCCCTTTGAAGATTTCCCAAGAACTGGTCTCTTTCGTTCCAAGTAATCCTCATACAAAACTTTCACCATCTTTGACATAGCAAGGAAAGTTTTTTGAAAATCTTTCTCATCAAGAGAAAGTCCCTCTTTCGATGCCATCTTCTTGCTGTGAGAAGCTCTTTTTCTCAATCTAATTAATGGATTCTCTTCAAAAATCTCGCCTTCACCACACTGTAGCTTTTCCCTGGTTAACATTCAAAACTCAAATCCAAACGTCAACTAGCTTTGATACCACTTGATCAGAAAAGATCTTTTAATGACTATGGTTGAGTTATTTTTGCTTGTGTTTATTAACCATTTAAGAAGATAATGAAAGAGGATGAAGATAAGAGAATTATATCACAGCCATAAACTCATATATAGAAATGAACTGAAGCAATAAGAACAATAGACCATAACAAGAGAAGTGATAACGGAGTTCAACACAAAATTGCCTACATCTTCGGGCCATTGTCTCAGTGGGGGAGGCTTCTTTATTAATTCTTCAATGCTTTCAAGGTATAGAAAAAGTACATCAAATGGACTTCATACTGATATCACTATGTTATGCTCAACCTCAAAAATCCAACACAACTGACGGCACTGAAAAAGGCTGAGTATAGCCTCCGGAAATGGCCTCAAGAGTTTTGCTCCTCAACAACTCCCCTACATCAAAATGGCTTTGGTTTTGCTTTGCTTCAACATAACTCTGCTCTGACTATCCTCATGGCCTCAAACAGGCCTGGTTTTTATATATCTGAAGTTGGTTATCCTTCCCCAACTTCCTCCCAAAATCTGGGCTCAAAAAAGGCCCAATATCTCCCAATAATGGCCAAATCCTCCATTAACAGGCCTGAAAATCAATAAAAAAATCCCAAACCATACAAAAAAACCCAGTCTGTAACAAAAATTCAAAAATACATAAAGTATCCCCCTAAATCAAGCATGAACCCCCTCATATAAGGTCACATGGATAGACATGTGGCCAAGCGCCAGCCCGAAGGGCTGTGTGGTGCCCCCTCATCCCGAAATCCTTGGTCACATGCCCATTCAATAGGACCTTGCCTACCCAAAAACATGCCAGCTCTTAAGGGTGGCCTATCTTGAGCTTTTTGACTAGTTAGTAACCTTTTGGGGACCAAAAGGTCCTTTAGTGGGGAGGTGTGATCCAGAATCAGATCTAGGAGGCTTCCCAGGTCTAGAAAATGCTCAAAATGAAAGTTCTCAGAATCAGACAAAACCAATTTCATTGAGACCGTCTCGTCGCACTGATTCCGGCCATATATTTAATTTCTCAAATGGATGTTGTATGCAAAATTTATCACACTCTGATCATTTTGCCAAACAGGCAAAAAGTAAAAAAAAAATCAACAGTCAAAGGGTGATGTGGCACTCTCTGGAGGTGACACATGGCAGTGGCAGAAGTGACATGTGGCAGCAGTGGCGACATGTGACTAGGTAGATGATGCATACTTGGACCAATGGCAGAGTGACACTTGCCAATATTTGGGCAAATGTGGTGGTGCCATGTGGCCCAGGCATGGGAAACCACGTGGCACCCAGTCAGCAGTTGTGTGGCAAGTTTAAATTTTTTTGGGGTAGATGGGTTTGGAACCCACGACCTTTGACTGAGCATAGACTTTGGGAAAGTTCCAACGACCAACATGCCACATTATTTCTTGGTATTTGAAACCCCATTAAATATAATTAAAGTGTATGTATTATATTATGGNCATACTTGGACCAATGGCAGAGTGACACTTGCCAATATTTGGGCAAATGTGGTGGTGCCATGTGGCCCAGGCATGGGAAACCACGTGGCACCCAGTTAGCAGTTGTGTGGCAAGTTTAAAGTTTTTTGGGGTAGATGGGTTTGGAACCCACGACCTTTGACTGAGCATAGACTTTGGGAAAGTTCCAACGACCAACATGCCACATTATTTCTTGGTATTTGAAACCCCATTAAATATAATTAAAGTGTATGTATTATATTATGGGCGGAAAGGGGCTGGGGCTAAGCCCCAGCCCACGGTTGCATTGTATTCTATGACCACAGTTAAGGGTGTGGGTGCCATAAGTTAACAACCAGCGCAGAGTTAGCACCAGCCCTCAGATTCCGGGTGTATCCCACATGACTGGGGCTATATGATATGTGTTAGAATGGGTTTTATGGGGCACAGTCATATTAAAAACCACCACATGACCCTATTGTTTCGGGCTAAGGGGCTAGTGCACAGCCCTTTGGGCTGGCGCTTGGCCACTTAAGTGCCATGTGACCAATAATTGGGGGGAATGCATCCATTGTGGGGGGCTTAAGCCCTATATTAAACATAATATGGGTTTTATATTATGGTTTTGGATTTTTTTAATGGAAAAAGACTTGTAATAGAGGATTTTTCCCATTTTTGGGGGATATTGGGCTCTTTTTGAGCCCATATTTTGGGAGCAAGTTGGGGATGGATAACCAACTTCAGATATATAAAAATCAGGCCTATTTGAGACCATGGAGGACAATCAGAGCAGATTTATGCTAAAGCAAAGCCAATCCAAAACCATTTTTATGTAGGGAAGCTGTTGAGGAGCAGACGCTTGCGGGCCATTTCTGGGAGCTCCGGTCATCCGTTTTGAGTGTCGTTTCTTCTGTTGGATTCTATAGATATGGAAGAACAAGACTAGATTAGTCTTGTAGCCTTATGGAACTTTTGCATTGTACTTATTGAGCTTTGAACAAAAATAAAGAAGCCTCCCCCACTGAGACAAAGGCCCAGAGACGTAGGCAAATTTGTGCCGAACTTCGTTATCACTTCTCTTGTTATGGTTTGTTGTTATTATTGCTTCAGTTTAGATCTGTATATTGTTTTATGGTTTCTATGTTCCTTCATTAAATTCATCCTCTTTCATTCAACTTCATAAATGGTTAGTTAACACATGCAATTAATAACTCAACCATAGTCATTAAAAGATCTTTTTGGATCACCAACACATCACAATAAAAAACCATCAACCATGTACATAAACCATGCACATAAATACATGTACCTTATATCATACCATGTGCCAACCATGAAATGTAACTCATATATCATATCAAGCAACAAACTTGTACTATACTATGTACCATAAGATATGCTGAACAAGTAATACCAAAAGTGTATCTCAAACAAGTACCATCACCACTAAGAGATGTATCCTATGCATGTACTACCATATGCCAAGTGTATATCTCAATAATGTATCAATATCAATGGTAGACCACCAACACAACAACCATACACCTTGTACCAATGTACCAATAATGTATCTCACCCAACATGTACCATATACCATGAAATGTCTCCAGTCATGTGCCTCAAGCATGCTACTTAATATCACAAAGATGTAGTCTCATAACACAATATGACAAGCCTCAAGTATATGGAAATACCACAAAAATGTGCCTCTAACAAGGAACCATAACAACCATATAGTAAGTACCAAGAGTGTTTCTCAAGCATGTAACAATCTTACCACAACCATGTACCATCAAGGGCCTCTAAGACATACCTTAATCATGTGCCATGTCATCCAAGATTCAAGCCTCAAACAAATACATAAATGACATACCTTTACTCATGATAACCTGTAGAATGTTGACCTAGGAACTTACTTCAGACTTCAAGAACCTGGTACTAACATCCACTGAAGTTTTTCATGATTTTTTCAAATGTACACTACCTCTTCATGTACATCCCACGTACATACGCTACCTCGTCTACTGTCAGACCACATATGTACGCTACCTTTTCTACTATCAGCCCGCATACACCTAAAAAACTAGGGTTTTTTAAGTTCTGCAACTTCGAAAACCCTTCCTTTACTACCTCAGACTTGCTTAACTTAATGTATCAATGTGTACCTACAATAGACCTTTCATAAAATAGATATTCAATGATATTCAAATAGGTAGGGTTAGGTGCTAATGGGACTTCCTTTCTCTCTTATTTATACTCTCCAAGTAGCTTCCTCAAGGGGTTACCTTCTAACTAAATTTACCCAACTTCCTTCTTCTAGGGCTAACCCACTTCTAACCACTTGTTCACTTCTAACCAATTTATAAAAAAATAGTAATCTCTCCAATTCTAGTTGCAACTAACTTTATTATTTAATTAATTTCTTTTGCAACCACTTTGGATTATCTATAAATAGTAAACTCACCCCTTCTTGTTTTTTCTTTGTTTGCTAGTTTTTCTGTGACCTGCGGGAATAGTCTATAGATGAGAAACCACGACTCAGGGGAATCTAAGCCATCAAAATCACCTAGGGATTGCACCCAGCCTGAGCCACACCAACCCTTAACATGGATGGATTTTTTTCTCCACAGGTTTCGAACCGGTGACTTTAACATCACAGAGTGCCTTAACAACACACTCTGTCACCGATTGTCCTACACCTCGGGGAAAACTCACCACTTCTTGTTGCAACCACTTTAATATTTAAATAATTTCTCTTTACAACCACTTTGACTAGTTTATTATTTAAATAATTTCTCTTTGCAATCACTTTACCATAATTAAAAAACTCACAACTTCTTATTTGAACTAATTTATTTTTAATTATTTTCTTAATGCAACAAATTTTTTCCATGATTAGCTCCTAGTTACTATCAATTTTACTAGTACACTTCTTCTTGGAGCTTATAGAATAATTGACTTCTTTGACCTTCTAGGGGCTTATAGATAACTCGCGAGGGTTCCCCAACTTCACTAAGCTATATCTCCTCAATCGTGAGGAATTACATGACGTACCACATATCACCAGAAATGGCATGACATGTACTATCCATATAGAATAGTATTACTTGCATATTCATTGATCTTCATGCATTTATACCTCAAACAAACTTGGGTCCCTTACCCATACCCTTGTATTACCAGAATTCACTACTAGACTTCTCCAAGGGTTGACATAAATCTCTAAGGTTTGACATCAATCTACAATATCAATCTCCAATCTTTTACATCAATGACAACAAAAAATCCAAACCAACTGTTTGAAAATACCCCCCTTTGGAATTGATGGAAACACTAACATTGATGTAAACACTTAGTCATGATAACATTCATGTTCATAATCCTCATCAATGTTTCTGTCTCTCCCCCATTTGACATCAATGACAAAGGGTATCTCCCTTTGGGGCTGCTCCCCCTGACTGAAATCTCCTTGGGGCTGCTACCCCTATCTAAATTCCTTTGATCTTTCTATGTGTTTCTAAGCTTGTGATTACTCTCTCTCCCTTCATCTGAATAATATATTCCCCTTTGACAAAGGGTATCCCTCTTATGCAACATTGAATTCATATCACTCATGCTTCCCTTGTGACCATCGCTCCCCCCAGAATCATGCCTATGTTCTCTCTCTCTCCAAGTATCTAACAATCTATCCATGCATATAATAAATCTCTTCACTTAGAATCATACCTTTGTTCTTACCTCTATCTTTGAAAAATTCTCTGAATGATATTTCTACCTGTCTTCCTGCTTTTGTTTCTGTGCATTGACTTTTCTGCATGATTCGTGTAGATCACATGTATGGATTCCTATAACTTCTTCCTTTTGGAGTTTTTGTCCATTGGTGCTTCCTTGTGTAATCAACTGACCTATATGAAAATAATTCAAAAATAAGCATTCAAATATTCCTGTGTCATTATCATCCATTATGATAATGTTCCTTTATCTCTTAACCACTCTCTGAACTAGTCTATGAACCAATCTCTAAATCCATGCTCTCATCCATTGACATATATTTGTCCAAACCTACTAAGTGTTCTTACAAATTCATCTCTTTCCATACTTTCCATGACTCTACTACTCAACTATCCACAATGTTGACCCATCTATCACTGTACTATTATGAAGTATTCGTTGTTGCAACTGATCATCAAACGTCAAATGTGTCCACTAGTCTTGTCTATATGTAATCCAAACTTTGCATGTCTGGAACAACTTGTGTTGAAGATATATTTTTCTGAATACAATCATAGACTTCTTCTGGTGTAATTTTGTCAACTAATAAATCGATCATAATATACTTCTTCTAATTGACTTCTATGAGTCTATCTACTCGAACTTTGTAATTTGCTCAAAACATGGTTCTATAAACTATCTCAGTGACTGCATAGAATCCCCCTATCTAATATTCATATTACTTGGGAGTCTCCAATCCGAATGGCTCAGAAAAATACCTTTCCTATGTAGTCATCATCCTCGTTGGTAGAATCAACATATCTCTAAAATATGACTTCTTTCTTTCTATCCGTGGATTCATCTTGCACTACAATTCCTAAAGTACAATCTCTCAAACCTATTCTTTATTCATCCAATCCTCTTTTATTTCTCGTACGACTGAAAATCCTACGATCTATGGAACCTTCTCTTTATTTACCTACTCTTTATTATGATCTTTCTTTGATGCAGATTCTAAAAATATGGTTCTTGAAACATGTTACTCTTTTGCTTGCTTTCGTTGTCTTTCTCTAACTATGGAAAGTCTTGTAATTTATGGAGTTTGTTCATCTTTCACTTGATTTTCTCAAACTACTATATGTCTTGAAATTTTTGGGACGTGTTCTCTATTCACTTGATTTTCTTATTGTTCTTTTCTTTTCCAAATATTGGTGTATCTAATATCGATTTCTTTCTTCATGGATGGAACTTTTACACTTCTACAATTCTAGAATAAATGACCATAGATGTGGCATTTGTAGCATTCAAAATTCTATGGGGCCACAAAATCATTTTATACTTAAACATTTATTTCATAAGCCCTGCAATTTGCAACCTTATGTCCAAAGTTAGTACAATAAAAACAATGACCATAAAATAAATTTACATACCTGGGAGTGAATGATCTTCTTTGTGGTTCAGTCCTTCTGAATTCATGCCTTGATTGATCATGATCATGATTGAAGCCTCTTTGTGGCTTGAACATGGAGGGTCTTCTTCTATAGTCTTGTTCTTGAGACTTTTTCAATTCTAAAATGTTCTTCTTTAGGGGTTTGCAATCTTCTTTCTTCATCGAACCTTTGATGGCTTCTGCATAAGTCTTTCACTTCTCTTCGTTATTTATTTTTGGTACTTCAATTGATGATGTGGATATTTTGTCTCTTCAACGTTCTTGCTAAGCTGGACGACTTTGACTCTTAGTGTGAAAACTTATTCTTCAAGATTTTCAACCTCTTCTACTTTCTTCATCATCTGAGACTTTATGAATTCTTTTGTTCTCTTTGCTTCTTCAAGTTGGATCTTTAATGTGATTATTTATTCTTCAAGTCTTTTCTCTTCTTGACCAAACTCTGCCTCAAGTTGGTTTAGATTGTTAGTTCTTTCCTTAAGATGATTTGTCAGTATCGTCTCTCTCATTTCTGCTTCTTCATTCTGTGTTTCAATGTTAACTTCCAAATACTGCTTTTGATCTTCAAGATTTTATTCGATCTTTCTAGATTATTCTAGTTGAGCTCTTAAGCTCTTGATGACAGGTTGGGCTTATTCAAAAATATGAACACTTTCCTTTTCCTTCATCAATTATTTCTTGAGTGACATATTTTCTTCTCTTTCTTTCCTTGGTTCCTCTAAATCACTGATTAGTTCTGCTTCATGATTCTTTTCCTTTTCAATCTCAAGATTCTCTTCTATTTCATTAGGATTTTCTATCTCATCACTTTCAATTTTCAAATAAAGGCATTCAAATTCAAGATGTCCGTGCTTTTCAAAATTGAAGAAAAAGAAATCACCTATGTTGGCTTCTGTCACTTCACACTCTTCTTCTTCTTAATATGTCTGACATGATGAGCATCTTTCTTCCTGTTTTGTACCTATATCTTCTTTATCAAACTATAACTTTGTGATGGGAGAAAAATAGATATCATGTAATTTATCCCAAATTTCTTTAGATGATGAACATTTTCCCACTTTGTCCTTTGTTGAATCACATAGTCTGTCCATGATGATATGCATTTCTATTTTGTTA
This sequence comes from Picea sitchensis, assembly GCA_010110895.2. NCBI lineage: Eukaryota > Viridiplantae > Streptophyta > Pinopsida > Pinales > Pinaceae > Picea > Picea sitchensis. The sequence goes on from SNQJ01S0157992.1 coordinate 14,543, forward strand.
TTTCTCTTTAATTCCTTTTTAGCTGCAGTCATTGGTTTCCTTGTAGCATTGTATCATGTCACAACTGATTTTGAAATATCATGCTCATTTTCCTTTAAAAAGTCTCTTATCCTTATGTTCCACATTTCATACTCTAGACCATTCTAACCATTAAACAATGGTAATCCATTCTCATAATAATACATGATCTCCTTCCAATGGTTAAAAAGTTTCCTGAAGGAACCCACTCTGATACCAATTCTTGGATTATTGATATGGGGGGTGAATCGATAATGAGCAATTTATACCACTTATTAATCATTTTAACTACAATGTATATTCCTTTAACTTATTCAAAAATTTTCATTAGTTCATCATTAATATCTTATTGCATCATATAACATTAATATCCATCAATGCATAATAAACAATAATAGACACATCCATACAATGCACACTACACCAGTATTTTATGTGGAAACCCAATGCGGGAGAAAACCACAATTTTTTTTTCTTATATAACTTTAAGAATTACATTCAAGGAAGCACCAACTTCGAATTCTCCAGCTCCAACTGGAAGGAGGCTCCAAACCCCTAGTTTCTCAGGCTCTAGCCTGAAGGAGGCTACAACCCCCTGGGTTCTCCGAGTACAACCGGAAGGTGGCTACAAACACCTAGTTTTTAGGCTCCAACCTGAAGGAATCTCCAACTCCCTGATTCTACGACACCAACCAGAAGGAGGATACAACCCCCTTTCCTTGCCCCGTCCAACCACCCTAAAATATAAGTGAAATGATAAAACCACTACCACATTTTCGTTGTGATATATACCATTGTAAACTTGTACCAATTTGTGTCAACAACTTGTAACCAACNCAGAAGGAGGATACAACCCCCTTTCCTTGCCCCGTCCAACCACCCTAAAATATAAGTGAAATGATAAAACCACTACCACATTTTCGTTGTGATATATACCATTGTAAACTTGTACCAATTTGTGTCAACAACTTGTAACCAACTAGTACCAATAGAATGTAATCAATCTTGTACCATAAGTCAACATGTGCCAACAAATACCAATAGGTATGTGACCTATATATACTACAAATCGCATATGTACATGCCATGTTTATACTATATCTTGTGTATGTACACAACCTGTCTATACTGCAACCTGCATACACCTTCAGAAGGCTATGGTTCTCACTTTTTTGAAACTTATACCCTTTGTTGCCTATGTCACATCAACCTGCAACCTGTACCAATCAACCTGTACCAATCAACCTGTACTGTCAACCATGTACATCAATCACTCACACAACCTATACCATCACAAGTGCATCAACTATGTACATCACAATACTTCATAACCATCACCAAGACCAATATGTGCTTTTACTAATATATCAAGATATCTATGCAACATCATCCATATACCATGTGTTAACAATACTACTAGAAAGTGCCTCTAAACATGTACCAAGCATGTACCAATCATAGAAAATCCCTCTAAACATGTACCAAGAATATCCCTCAATAGATCATATATGATAACATAGATCTCATACTCAATATCACAATAATATCATTCAAACCATGTGCATCTATGTCTCTCTAGTCATGTTCCATACATGTGCATACAATCTTAATAATGTGTAATAAACCCTCACATGGAATAGACATCAAACCCTCACTGATATGCATCCTCAAACTAACCAACAACTTCATCAACACATCAATACTAACCATGCACACCAATACTTGTACCTTGCAATGTTAGCTTCCAAATACCGCTTTTGATCTTCAAGATTGTCTTCAATCTTTCTAGATTCTTCTAGTTGAGCTCTTAAGTTCTTAATAACTTGTTGGGCTTCTTCAAAAATATGAACACTTTTTTTTTTCCGTCATCAATTCTTTCTTGAGTGACATGTTTTCTTCTCTTTATTTCCTTAGTTCCTCTAAATCACTGATTAGTTATGTTTCATGATTCTTTTCCTTTTCAATCTCAAGATTCTCTTCTATTTCATTAGGATTTTTTGTCTCATCACTTTCAATTTTCAAATAAAGTCATTCAAATTCAAGATGTCTGTGCTTTTCACAATTAAATAAAAATAAATCACCTATGTTGGCTTTTGTCTCTTCACACTCTTCTTCTTCTTAATCTGTCTGACACGATGAGCATATTTCTTCTTTTTTTGTACCTGTATCTTCTTTATCAAACTCTAATTCTGTGATGGGAGAAAAATAGATATCATGTAATTTATCCCAAATTTCTTTAGTTGATGAACATTTTCCCACTTTGTCCTTTTTTGAATCACATAGTCCTTCAATGATGATATCAATTGCTATTTTGTTATTTCTCTTTAATTCCTTCTTGGTTGTAGTCTTTTCTTTCCTTGTAGCATTGTATCATGTCACAACTGACTGCCAAATACCATATCCCTGTGCCTTTAAAAATACTCTTGTCCTTATGCTCCACATCTCATACTCTAGACCATTCTGACCATTAAACAATGGTACTCCATTCTCATAATAATCCATGATCTCCTTCCAGTGGTTAAATTGTTTTTTGAAGGAACCCGCTTTGATACAAATTGTTGGATTACTAAGAGGAGGGGTGAATCAGTAATGAACAATTTATACCACTTATTAATCCTTTTAACCACAATGTATACTCATTTAACTTATTTAAAAATGTTCATTAATTCATCATTAATATGTTATTGCATCATATAACATTAAGATCCATCGGTACATAATAAACAATAATAGACACATCCACACAATGCACAATACACCAGTGTTTTATGTGGAAACCCAATGCGGGAGAAAAACACGAAATGATTTTCTTATATGTCCTTAAGAATTACATTCAAAGAAGCACCAACTTCCAATTCTCCAGTTCCAATTGGAAGGAGGCTCCAATCCCCTAGTTTCTCATGCTCCAACCCGAAGGAGGCTACAACCCCTTGGGTTCTCTGGGTACAACCAGAAAGTGGATACAACCACCTAGTTTCTCAAGATCCAACCTGAAGGAAGCTCCAACTCCCTGATTATCAGGCACCAACCAGAAGGATGCTATAACCCCCTTTCCTTGCCCCATCCAATCACCCTGAAATATAAGTGAAATGATGAAACTGTTGTCACTATGAGATATACCACTATAAACCTGTACCAATCCATGCCAACAACCTTTAACCAACATGTACCAATATATTGTAATCAATCATGTACTAGAATTCATCATGTACCAACAAATACCAACATGTATTCGGCCTATATATGTTGCAGTTCAGGTATGTATGGACCATGTCTATACTGCAGCCTATGTATGCATGCGGCTTGTCTATACTATAGCCTGTGTACACCTTCAGAAGGATAGGGTTCTCACTTTACTGAAAATCAGACCCTTTGTTGCCTATGTCACATCGACCTGCAACCTGCCCCAAACTATACCAATCAACCTGTACTATCAACCATGTACATCAATCACTCACACAAACTGTACCATCATAAGTGCATCAACTATGCACATCAAAATACCTCATAACCATCACGAAGACCAAGATGTGCTTTTACTAATATATCAAGATATCTATGTCACATCATCCATATACCATGTGTCAACAATATCAAAATACCTCATAACCATCACGAAGACCAAGATGTTCTTTTACTAATATATCAAGATATCTATGTCACATCATCCATATACCATGTGTCAACAATACTATGAGCAAGTGATTATAAACATGTACCAATAATGCACCAATCATAGCAAGTGCCTCTAAACATGTACCAAGAATATCCCTCAATAGATCAGATATGATAACATAGATCTCATACTCAATATCACAAGAACATAATTCAAACCATGTGCATCCATGTCTCTATATTCATGTGCCATACATGCGCATAAAATCATAATCATGTGTAATAAACCCTCACATGGACTACACATCAAACCTTCACTAATATGCAACCTCAAACTAACCAACAACTTCACCAACACATCACAATAAAAAACCCTCAACCATGTACATCAACCATGCAAATCAATACCTGCACCTTATACCATACCATGTGCCAACCATGAAATGTATCTCATATATCATATCAAGCATCAAACCTGTACTATACCATGTACCATAAGATATGCTGAACAAGTAATACCAAAAGTGTATCTCAACCAAGTACCATTACCACTAAGAGATGTCTCCTATGCATGTACTACCATATGCCAAGTGTATATCTCAATAATGTATCAATATCAATGGTAGACCACCAACACAACAACCATACACCTTGTACCAATGTACCAACAATATATCTCACCCAACATGTACCATATACCATGAAATGCCTCTAGTCATGTGCCTCAAGCATGCTCCTCAATATCACAAGATGTAGTCTCATAAGACAATATGAAATGCCTCAAGTATATGCCAATACCACAAAGTTGTGACTCTAACAAGGAACCATGAAAACCATATACTAAGTACCAAGAGTGTGTCTCAAGCATGGAACAATCTTACCTCAACCATGTACCATCAAGGGCCTCCAAGACATACCTTAATCATGTGCCATATTATCCAAGATTCAAGCCTCAAACAAATACATAAATTACATATCTTTACTCATGAGAACCTGAAGAATGTTGACCTAGGAACTTGCTTCAGACTTCAGGAACCTGGTACTAACATCCACTCAAATTATTCATGAGTTTTTCAAATGTGCGCTACCTCTTCATGTAAATCCTGTGTACGTACGCTACCTCTTCTACTATTAGCTCTCATATGTATGCTACCTCTTCTACTGCCAGCCTACGTATGCCTCAGAAACTAGGGTTTTTTAAGTTCTGCAACTCTGAAACTTTCACCGTCAACCTTCCTTTACTACCTCAGACTTGTGTAACTTGATGTAACAATGTGTACCTACAATATACCTTTCATAAAATAGATATTCAACGATATTCAAATAGGCAGGGTTGGGTGCTAATGGGAGTTCCTTGCTCTCTTATTTATACTCTCCAAGTAGCTTCCTCAAGGGGTTGCCTTCTAACTAACTTTACCCAACTTCCTTCTTCTTGGGCTAACCCACTTATAACCACTTGTCCACTTACAACCACTTTATCCACAAGTAGTAATATCTCCACTTCTAGTTGCAACTAACTTTATTATTTAATTAATTTCTTTTGCAACCACTTTGACTTATCTAAAAATAGTAGTCTCACCACTTCTTGTTGCAACCACTTTATTATTTAAATAATTTCTCTTTTTAACCACTCTACCATAATTAAAAAACTCACAACTTCTTGTTGCAACTAATTTATTTTTAATTATTTTCTTAATGCAACAACTTTTTTCCATGATTAACTCCTAGTTACCATCAATTTTACTAGTATACTTCTTCTAGGATCTTTTAGAATAATTGAATTCTTTGACCTTCTAGGGGCTTCTAGATAACTCATGAGGGTTCTCCAACTTCACTAAGCCATATCTCCTCAACCATGAGGAACTACGTGAGGTACCACATATCACCGGAAATGGCATGACATGTACTATCCATATAGAATAGTCTTACCTACATATTCACTATTTTTCATTCCTTTATACTTCAAACAAACTTGGGTCCCTTAAACATACTTTTGTGCTACCAAAATTCACTACCAGACTTCTCCAAGGGTTGAAATCAATCTCCAAGGGTTGAAATCAATCTAAAATATCAATCTCCAAGGGTTGGCATTAATGAAAACCAACAATCCAAACCAATTGTCTGATAGATTGCTTGGTTCTCTCAACCTCTTCAACACTCAAGCCCATGCTCTTAAATGAGTTGCACTCCTCAACTATGGCGGGTCATTCAGACTTCCAAAAGACATATGCTCATGCTCGTCATTATTTTTTTTTGGGCATGCATGAAGAAGGATATACTTCAATTTTTCACAAAATGTGAGGTGTGCCAATGTAATAAAGGTGAAACGATCAAGTCTCCAGGCATCCTACAACCCTTACCCATTCTAGCTTCTCTGTGGAAAAAAATATCCATGGATTTTATAGTGGGCCTTCCTAAATCCGAGGACATGTCTTTCATCATGGTGGTGATGATTGCCTCTCCAAATATGCTCATTTTCCCCCTTACCTCACCCTTTCACACTGGCACTTGTAGCACAAGTCTTCCTTGATCATATTTTCAAGCTACATGGCATGCCAAACTCTATTGTCTCTCATCATGACCCAACTTTCACCAACACATTTTGGCAAGAGTTGTTTAAATTTCAAGGAACCCAATTGAACATGAGCACAATTTATCACCCTCAGTCTGACGACCAAATGAAAGTAGTCAAGAAATGTTTGAAAACTTGCATTATTTTGCTTCAGACAAACAACACTAGTGGGTGCAATGGTTTCCCTTGGAAGAATGGTGTTATAATACTTCTGCTCATATGACCACTAAAATGACCCCATATGAAGCGGTGTATGGCCAAAGGCCACCGAAATTCACTACCTATATTCTTGGCACATCCAAGATCCAATCTATTGATACAATGTTGTGAGGTCATACAACTACTCTAGCGACTCTAAAGGATAACCTCCACATGGACCAAAATCGCATGAAGCAACAAGAAAACCAACACCATTCATAAATGGTTTTTCAGGAAGGTGATCAGGTGTTTCTCATGCTCCAACCTTACAAACAAACATCTCTCAAAGCTCAGGGACATAAAAAATTGGCACCTAAGTTTTATGGACCCTACCAGATCATCAAGAGTATTGGTTTTGTGGATTACAAATTGGTCCTTCCTGCTACTTCCAAAATCCATTTGATGTTCCATGTTTCTTGTCTGAATAAAGTAGTGCGACAAAATTGCAGAGTCCAAACCATCCTGTCGGAATTAGATGAAGAAGGTTCCCTATGGTTCCAACCAGAATAAATCTTCAATAACCGTGAACATCAATTGCACGACCGCACTATCAAGGAAGTGTTGGTCAAGTGGAAGGACACAACACTAGAGGAGGCAACCTGAGAACCTGTGACCATACTTCAGCAGTTTCCACACATGAAGCCTTGAGGACAAGGCTTCTTTTGAAGCGAGAGAGAATGTTAGGATATGATCCTAACCCTTCTCCATGGGTTATTAGTTAGTAGTGTATGCTTTTTATTTAATAAAGGTCGACATTAGTTAATAAGGCCTAATAAATAAAGAAGAATAAGTCAATGTAATAAGACCTAATAGAAGCTCATGCTTCTAGAAAGATCTTCCTCTAGAAGTTTCCTTAAAAGGTAGAATTAGTATAAATAAGAGTAGGAGGCATTGGATATTTTGTCTTGGAGATTATTGTAATAGAGCTCTGCTCTGCTAGAGGCTTCCCCCTCGAAGAGGCAAGTGAACATTGCTATCATAATAAAGTTTCTCTTCTTGGTGATTATTCTGGTGTTATTATGGTGTTCTTCTGATATTATTCTAGATATATCATTATTATTCTTCCATTGCTTGATAAATATTTTTTGTTCTGCATAATATATTGTATCAGGAATATTG
>SNQJ01S0157992.1:22074-36516 GCA_010110895.2 Picea sitchensis
TTTTGGATCCAATTTTGGGTTTTTTATTTGTGTAGGGATTTGTTGTCAAGGCCACAGTTTGAATTAGGTAGCTGTAATTTTAACTTTTAGACAAAACATTTTGCTTTAGGTAGCATCATGTTTTTATTTAGGTGTTGATTTTAAGGTTTTTCTAAGCAACTATTTTATGTTTTAAGGCCATGCTTGAAAAAAGTTGTAATTTTGACCCGGTCGAAAAAATTGGTGCTATCAGTAGCACTACGTTTTGATTTGGGGGTTGATTTTAGAGTTTTCTTGAACAACTGTTTTATCCTTTAAGCCCATGCTTGAAAAAATTGTTATTTTAACCTGGTTACAAAAAATGGTGCTACGAGTAGCACCACTTTTTGATTTGGGGGTTGATTTTAAAGTTTGTTTGAGAAGCCATTTGATCCTTTAAGCCCATGCTTGAAAAAAATTGTAATTTTGACCCGGTTACAAAAAATGGTGCTACCGATAGCACCACTTTTTGATTTGGGGGTTGATTTTCATGTTTTTTATGTAAAAATATGGGTTTTAAGGGATAACGTTCTCGTTTTGAGGTCACAATTCTCATTAAGTTGGTAACTATGTTTTTTGCAGAAGAGGTCTAGAACCACAAGAGAAGAACAACATGACCTTTGGAAGATTAGGTTGAAAGGACAAATTCCAAGAAAAACAAAATGGTAACTCCAAGGAGAAGGTAGACAAAATATTTCCTCACCTCATTAAGTAAATGTTTTTTGGACCAAAAGCCTCCCTAAATGGGAAGGTATGATCCAAGATTGGATAATCATATATTTTTTCACCTATATTGGTACTCTCTGGGTAGAAACATTTGGAGGAATCGACTTGCAGGGCCATTTTAGTGGGAGGCCCCAGTTTGGAAAATTGAGGTTTCGAACCTTCTAGAGCCATTTTGAGGCATTATATGAAAATTTTGGGGTTACCGTGTTTGGGACTTGTGCACATACCCTAAAAAATGTTCTACACTTTGAGACCTTTCCAACAATGCAAAAATCGTCTCAATCGGAGCTTGTGTGCGAAAGTTATGCCCCCCACAAGTTGACCTACCTTGTTGACTATCATGGTAGGAGTGGATGCCACATCAACCTCCATAACTCACACATACGGGTCTAGCCACGTGTGGAATTTCAAGAATATTTGAGAATGTTTAATCCTCATCACTAATTGAGGGTTGAGGAAGTCAAAGCCCTAACTCTAGATGACTATCGAGCTATATTAAATACCAAGCCACTAGGAGAAAAAATGGTTCTATTATTTAGCATTGTAAATGTTCCATAGTTGAGCAGAGAAACTAGGAGTAGTATTTTGAGAACATAAATGAAGAGGAAACAATTATGTAGCAACAATACAAGCCACAATGTCAAAGGAAACTCCACAGTGAGTGCCTCTTTCTTTGTATCTGCATTTCCATAAATGAAGAAAAAAGAGCAGAGCATAGGCCTCACCTTCTAGCTGGGTTCTCTCGTATTGGGTTTCCTAAGATATATCTCGTGTTTCTTTGTGTGTGGATGGTGTTATTTTTCTCATTTCTTTCATTTTCGTATTTCAATGATTTCATAAATTCAAGCAAAGCTAGTAATTAATTAATTTAGGATCTAAGGAAAATTAGTTTGCATAATCTAAGATTTCAAAACATTATAAGATATCCACGATAGTTTATAGAACATATATTGAATGTTTTCATAGCCTAGAACCTATTGTTAGAATATAATTACTCCCGCTAGTTAATTTTGGAGATTTCTAATTTTAGAGTTCTAGAAGAGTTTCAATTTGATTGAGTTAGTTGAAGAAAGATATAAAAGAGATGAATTCCCAAGTTCTGTTATTAGTAAAATTTGTGTATTTATCTCTTCCTTCATAAGCAATGAATGAATCAAGGTTTAGAGACACAACTCTTGTATTCTGTTTTATGGTGCTTGTACATGAGTTTATATAGCGGTCACTGTAAACAATTCACCCATCCCTCCAAATTGGTATTAAAGTCAGAGAGGAGGCCACAATCTACACAAAATTTGAAAAGTGGTCGCATATCGTCGAGGTTTTCAGGAAGAGGAAATAGAGCCATCGTTGATTTTCCTAAGGCCAAGAAAGTTGTTGTTGTCGCTTGGGAGAGCCATTATTCCAGCGATTTAACCCTAGTCATTTTCACCTTCCTTCTTTTACTGCCGCTGCTAAGAGATCCGTTGTGTGTTCTTTCTTTAATTACAATAACGAACGAGCCTTCAAATTTACCCTTCCTAAGGTAAATTTCGTATGGTAATTTTTTTTGAGAAGATATATGTTTTCTATTCTTAAAATTATCAACATACACGGGGGTAGACACATATTTGTGAGGGTTTTTATTTAGGGTTTCAATGCAAATCCAAATTTATATGGAAGAAATAAGGTGTTTTTCTTAAACACGCATAGTATATTGTGTCATAATTTTGTGTATTTCCACAAAGGATGTGAATATATATTATTCGTTAACTTATGAGTCTTAAAAAAAAAAAAATGATTATTCACTTTATTTTTTTAGAAGATAATTTTTTTAGAAAAAAAATGGCTTTAGGTAGTCTTTCACAGCCACAGATCTCAATTCTCACTAGGAAAAATTAGGAAGTTTGGGCAATCAAAATGAGGATATTATTACATTCTCAAGATGTTTGAGATCTTATATTTGATAGTTATACATAACAAATTGATCACATAGTCGAGCAATCCTTGACCAATGCTCAAAAGGATCAGCTCAAAGATAACAGGAAGAAGGATGCAAAAGCAGTCTATCTCATCCAAAATGGCTTGGATGAAAGTACATTTCCCAAGATCTCAACAATGAGATTCTCAAAGATAGAATGGGGAATCCTAGAGACCAAGTATCAGGGCATTACCAAGGTAAATATAGTCAAGTTGTAGACATTAAGGATGGATTTTGAGAATCTAAAGATGAAGGAGTCAGAGTCAGTAGACCAGTATATGAACCAAGTCATGAATATTGTAAATCAGTTAAGGATGAATGTTGAAGAGATTGTATATCAAAGAGTGGTAGAGAAGGTTCTTAGAACCTTTCCTAAGAATTTTGATGTAGTGGTTATAGCCATTGAAGAGTACAAGAATTTGACACAACTATCAGTGGATGAGTTGTTGGAATCCTTGCTATCCCATGAATCTAGAATGAACATATATGCCGATTCCTTGGAAAATGCATTCAAATATCATGTTTCGATTTCAAGAGGTAGAGGAGGATCAAGGTCAATAGGCAGGGGCGGGAGCAACGAAAGAAACAACCAAAGAGATAGTTTAGAACAAGAAACAAGACTGGATCAAAATCCTCATAGATTTACAGGGAGCAACAACAAAATCTCACAACCAAATCAAACGTATGACAAATCCAAAGTTAAATGTTTTTATCGTAATAAGCTAGGTCATTATGCACATGAATGTAGGGAGAAGGCTAAACTTAGTAAACATGATGCAAACTATTCTAACACTTCTGAGAACCATGGAGACTCGTTATTCCTTAGTAATTCTACTCAAGAGACTTCTAAAGATATCTAGATTTTAGATAGTGGATGTAGCAATAATATGATAGGAGACATAAGCTTAATTGCAAATTTGGATGATTTAGTAAGGACTGAAGTCAAGTTGGGATCATCCAACATTCTAAAAGTTATGGGAAAAGGAACGATCAACTTCCAGAAAAAAGAAAGTCAGAAAAGGCACATACCAGATGTGTACTATGCCCCGGGTTTGAAACATAATCTTATTAGTGTTGACCAACTTACTAAAAAAGGGTATGATGTGATCTTTAAGGGAAATGATTGTTTCATATATGATAAACCTCCTAGTAAGATGTTGATTTCTAGGGTGAAGATGACAAAGAATAAAATGTATCCTCTTTCAATGAATTATGATAGATAAGATGTCTCATTTGCCCAAAAGGGAACATGTTTGGATGATTTTGGGTTGTGACATTTCAAATTTGGTCATCTACATTTTGGTGGTGTAAAACTATTGCAACAAAAAAAAATGGTTGAAGGTTTGCCTCCCATTCAAGAGCCATCTAGTTCATGTGAGAGTTGCATTACGGCAAAGCAACACAAAGACAATTTTCCTACAGGGGTGTCTTATGGAGCAAAGACACCATTGGAGTTGGTTCATACATATCTATGTGGTCCAATGTGGACCCAGTCACTAGGAGGAAGTTACTACTTTCTAACTTTCATAGATGATTACAAAACAAAGACTTGGGTGTGCTTTCTTGCAAAGAAATCAGAAACTTTTGACAAGTTCAGAGAATTCAGGGCAATGTTGGAGAAGCAAAGTGGTCATCAGATTAAAGTTTTAAGATCAGACATAGGAGGTGAATATGAGTCAAATGTTTTTCATGATTTCTGCAAGTAGCATGGGGTCAAAAGATAGTTTACAACAAGGTATACACATTAGGAAAATGGTGTAGCTAAAAGAAAAAACAAAACCATTATGAATATGGCTAGAAGCACACTGAAAGAAAAACATGTGTCCATGAATTTTGGGGAGAAGCAATAGCTTTCTCTATTTATGTTTTGATCAGATCTCCTACTAAAAGTGTGAAGAACAAAGTTCCACAAGAAGCATGGATAGGTATGAGTTGCAGTGCATCACACTTTAGAGTATATGTGGAGCAACCACCAGGATATGTGATAAAAGGACATGAAGATAAAGTCTATAGATTGAAAAAAACTCTCTATGCACTTAAGAAAGCTCCTAGATCTTGGTATAGAACGATTGATTCATATTTGATCAGTGATGGATTCAACATAAGCAACAATGAGTCCATATTGCATAAAAAGGTGAATAAACAAGGTGAAATATTGATTGTTTGTTTATATGTTGATGGTATGATCTTCGTAGAAAATATGTCAGTGGACTTGATCTTAAATCAAACATGAAACAAGATTTTGAAAAGATTGATTTGGGGCTAATGAAATATTTCCTTGGTATTGAAGTTATTCAATCAAATTTAGGAAATTTTGCATTTGAGGCAAGGTATGCCATTGATGTGTTGAAGAGGTTCACGATGATGAATTGTAAACCAACACCAACTCCAATTGCAACAAGGACAAAGCTCAACAAACATGATGCGAGACCCAATGTAGATCCAACTCTATTCAAGAGATTGGTTGGCAGTCTCATGTACCTCATTGCCACTAGGCCAAACATTATGTATGTTGCTAGTTTGATTTCCAGGTTCATATAGTTTCCAAAAGATTCACATTGACAAGTTGGAAAAATAATTCTAAGATATATTGTTGGAACAATAGGATATGGCGTATTATATTATATTCTAGTACTAGTAATTATTTATTGATTAAATATACTGACAATGATTTTGAAGGTAGTCTTGATGACAGGAAGAGTACTTCAAGATATATCTTCCATCTTGGTTCAGGTGTGATTTCATGAGCATCCAATAAGAAGCCCATTGTGATGATTTTATCAGTCGAAGTTGAGTATGTAGTAGCCACAACAGTAGTGGGCCAAACAATTTGGTTAAGTAGAGTATTGAGTGATTTTCTACAAGGACAAGAAGGACCAACTCCAATGTATTGTGACAACATCACACTAATATCTCTATCAAAGAACCATGTCTTTCATAAAAAAACACAAGCATATTGATACTAGATTTCATTTCATTAGAGAGCTTGTAAACAATGGATAAATCTACTTGGAATCTTGTAAATCAAAAGAGCAATTGAATGACATGTTTACAAAGCCATTGAAAAAAGATGTGTTTGAGTTTCATAGATAGAATTTAGGTGTTATAAAACCTAAAGCAATTAGTGGTAGTAATTAAGGGGGAGTGTTAGAATATAATTACTCCAGTTAGCTAATTTTGGAGATTTTTTAGTTTAGAGTTCTAGAAGAGTTTCAATTAGATTGAGTTAGTTGAAGAAAGTTCTTCTATTATTAGTGAACTTTGTATAGTTATGTTATCAATAAACTTTGTGTATTTATCTCTTCCTTCAGAAGCAATGAATGAACCAAGTTTTAGAGCCACAACTCTTGTATTCCATTTTATGGTGTTTTGCCATGAGTTTATTCAACCATAGCTGTAAGCAATTCACCCCTCCCCGGTTCACATATATCACCTTAAAATATTTAAATTGCTACATCACTTCCTTTGTCAAACCCTTAAATTAATCTTTGCATTTTCTTTAATAAATGCACAATATCAAATTTTTCATCTATGTAAATGAACCTCCCAATTGTATTTCCTACCTTTTCTGCAATGTCTTCCTCATATAAGAGCAGTGGAATATTATAGCATGTGTCTTTCAACACTGTCTGCAAGTTATCAACAACGATATAATCTCTTCCCTTGTCATCTAAAAGAAGGGGTCAATCTTTGAAAATTTCCTCCATGTATCCCTGATGCTGCTTTATAAAATATATGTTATGATTTCCTATCCATACTATCATTTGTTGTTTCAAATTCCTTCTCATTACCCAAGTACATGTAAGGACCCTTCACTTCCACTATCCTCATTTTGCCACTTCTACAAATTTTTACTTATGCCATCTATCTCTACTACAAGATTTCGTTGATTGTATTACAAAGGCTAAATTTTACAAGGTACATTACAAGTGTGAATTTGGTGAAGAATTTTTCCAAGCAATTGATAGAGAACAATTCAAGTTTTTGGTTAAAAACCTAACGGTGAAAACAACTCTGCAACACAATCTCAGTAAGGAAACCAAGGACAAGTTGATCTAGAAAAGGAAAAGCTATAAAAGATGATTTTGCCGAGGCGTAATAATAATTAGCTTCAATAGTTAAGAGATATACCTCTAAAATGTTTGTAGTCATTCTCCCTTCATCGAATTTCTGGTTTCTTTTGTATGTTTTCATTACTGTGATGTTCTTGGCATGTTCCAAATTTTTATGTCTCATATACCTTATAATATATCTTATACCTTATAATTATGATTCTGGATCAAGTTCATCACAACAGTTTTCTAACATTTAATATTTGTATGAACATAATATGACAATACCAATTTCCATGACATGTCTGCATAATATACTGAAGGGAAATCTTAGGGTCCTAGAAACAAATGTCATCTAGCCTACGTTCAAGCATTGTTTGCCGCATGAGACATCGGGAAAACCATCGGTGAAATTTCAAGGTACAAGCTTCAGGATTTGAATAGCAGCACACATAATAAAAACATCCTATCCAGATTATCTTAGGATGTTAATATGCATTTTGTCATAGACAAAAATTGAATTAGACCATGTCAGAGCCTTGAAAGAGCTCTAAACATGTCAGCTTCAGTTTGAATGTAATTGCGATTTATTTCCTTTACTGAACAACATCCTGCCAAAGACATGGTGAGTTCGAGCTCATCCCGCAGCATTTGTAAAACTTTCCTTACCCCCGCTTCTCCTTCTACAGCCAGAGCATAGAGAACAGGCCTTCCAATCTGCAGCCAGGAATGCAAAATACCCACATAAAATTCTGGATAGATCACCGATTGTCATTTGCATAACCCATCAAATTACAATTGCTACAACATTATATAGAGACGATTGTTTTCCATAAAATCCAACACTTAATCAATGCATTTAAATTCCAAACTCTTTCACAGGCACTGAAACACATCCAATGAAGCAAAGATACTTACAAAAATACCAGAGGCTCCAAGGGCCAATGCCTTAAAAACATCTGTGCCACGGCGAACTCCGCCATCAAGAAACACATGAACTTGACCTTTTGCAGCTTCTACAACCTACACACACTCCTAACAAATTATCAGCTCAACTATTGACAAAATCGCAGTGGTGGAAATTCTGAAGTTCTAGAATAAGCCGACCGTGAAAACAATCATTTCACCATTGAGTCTACACCTCTTCCAGGCAGCTTATTGTTGCTGGAACATAATCAAGTTGCCTTGCCCCATGGTTGGAGACGATTATACCTGCAACACCTGATTGTACTGCTAGCCTTGCTGTACGGCACATAACAGCACGGCATTTTTTTCTAAAAACAATCATTATTTAGGATGTTTGAGATCTTGCAAACAAAACGGGCGAAATACTAATGAAATCACATGAATTATATCTGAAGCTCAAAACACTTACTGTCCTCAGCAGTCATTATTCCCTTCAAAAGGATTGGTAAGTTGGTGATTATCTGCAGCCACTTGACATCCTGTTCAAACACAAGAAGTAAACATATGATGTTCCAATAGCATTCTCTTTAACATATTAAAGAACTAAAAGAAACAAAGCCTAACATAACTTTTATATGTTTGCTGAATCACGATAAAAGGAAGGATGTTTTAGACAGCAAAGCCTTGTTTGAAACTAGATGTTCTTTTTCCGTGACTTCTAAGGTTCAATATACAAATCCATCAACCAGAAGTTGAAGCTACTACAGTTATATGCTGTTACAAAGCCTGTATTGGGGCATTTGGCATCAAAAGAAAGTTACATGGTCCATCCTAAGTATCAAAATACCTACTACTAAGACAGACCTTCCAACTCAGTGATCTGTCAAATTGATTGTCATCATATGGGGTTGGTCCAGAGCCCGCCGTCTGCAAGAAATTCACATTATGGTAATGAGTAAAAGTCAACTATGGATTAATGTAAAACTAGAATAAGAGCTGTTCCAATTATTGGCATTGATTTTCAAAGAACTGCGGTCAAGAAAATGCCTTCTCTGATGTACCAAGATCCAAGCCCTCAAAATTCTTCAGACTCAGATGTGAGGGCAATGAGAATCTGCATAGTTGGTTTAACATTAGTTCAAAAAAGAACAAAAGGTTGAGAAAAACATGAAGCACAAAATAAAAGTGAGGGACAAATGGTGAAGTCTTGGATTTATAATCAGGTGGAAGGCATAAATAAAACTTACTGTCTCATTTGTGCTACATGTTTTTCAGATCCTAAAGGATATTTTGAAGCATTGCCATACAAAAAGCAATTATTTCTACAGAGTAACCCTACAAAAGTATTTTTAGGGAACGAAAACTCCTCTACCTTATTAACATTCCAATAAGTTTCAAGTGCAGCCAATACCTGTTTCTAATCTCAGACTCCTTCCGCCCCGGTCGAGGAGTGTCTACAGTAAGTACAATTGCCTTAAAGCCAGCATTCTCTGCCCTTCTAACAAGTTGTGCAGCCACATATCTATCCTTGTGTACCTTCCATCATCAAACATAAAACTAAATTCAAACTACATGCATTATCACATTAGTATACGCTGTTTACCTAATAACAAAATGAACTATTTGAATGCCTTGCGCGGGCATGGACATGGATATAAAAAACCTACATAAAGCTGGAAAAAGCGGATGCCTGGTCCAGTTGTTGAAATATCTTCAACGCTTGATGTAGAGCGTGTTGAAAGCGTCTACAATACCACAACATCTAGTTAGAAAGATGAAACATAATAACAACTAATCTCAAAAGAAAATCAGGAGGAAATACACCGGAACAACTCTTTCTAACAATTAGAAAATAGTGTCCGTTTTCTACCCTGTTAAATCAACTTCGTACACCAATCTTCCTAGCCATTGCTCAGACATGAAAACATGGGTATATCATTTCAGCAACATGTATTCATAGAGATCTATCTCGACATCACACATGCATTAAAATCAGAAGATAAATAGCTCTGCCGCATGCATGTATATTACAACAGCTTCAATAATTTTTACATAATTATAGACAAATAATATCTTAGTTCTACTTTGAGAAGTAGTTCTGTGGTGCTGTATTCTCATCACTAGACAGACTCATAGTATTTGGTGCTAATTCAGACATAAAATCCCAAATGAGCCCTTCAATGGATTAGACGTACATTTAAAACAGAACAGTATTAAGAAACAGCAAACGCTACTCATTTTATTCTAGTCCCTGTCTTATCCCTTTATCTCTGAGCTAAGTCTAACAATTTGTTACAAAACAAGAAAAGCTGATAATGTGACAAGAATCCATACTTCGGAAACATGGGACCTCACTGATATTAAATCACTGATATTAAAGCACATTATCAGAAACAAAAGGTTGAAGTTCAAACCATTATTGTTCGAGCAGCTGATGCAGCTCTTGCTGTAGCCAACTCTCCTGTAAACCAAGTTTCAGGCCAGGTCAATATTGAGAAAATTTCTGTAATAAAATAAGATGCCAACAATCAAGTAAGAAAATACACACCATCTGGATGAGCCATCTTTTGCATGGCCGTTGGAGCAATCATGATAGGCATTGATATCTTAAATCCCAGCACTGTGGTACTCATATCTATTTCTGAGCCATCCACTAAAACTCGAGGTCGGAACCTGGTAAACAGAAATAAACCTGTGAAGGGCAGTGATTCTATTTAACATAGATTGTTCAGTGCCATATTTAAGAATTAACTAGTTTGATAGTTTGATAGCAAGGGAATTCGTACAGCTATTTATTGCGCCAGATAATATAACGTATAGGATAAAAAAAACAAATTGAACAACAATTAAAAGAAAACGTATATGATAACAAAAATAAATTAAAATAGGAAAATGCCGAAGTCCGCAGAGTCCGCAGGCGTTTCCCTCTGCGGCTACGGTTTACCCTGCACCAGTTGAGTTTCCAAGCCGTTCTTTTGCTGCGTGTGGTCCGTATGAAGGTCTGCCATTTTTTTTGGTTTTTGCAGGCCTTGTTGATCGGATCCTCAAAGATTGTTGCCTAAATCTCAGATAATATTGAGGTATTTCATTCTCTGGTTCAGTCTTTGAATCCCTGAAACAGGCCTTCGATTTGTCAAATGCTCTGAAGATGTTTCGCATCTGGAGTTCTCATCTCCTGAATCTCCAAGATCAGCTTTCTTTTACGGTGAATGTGCCCTGGTGGGGAAGTTTACTGGGCTATGGCCAAGCCCGAAGACTATAGAATCCTGGGTGTTGGAGCACCTGGTGCGGGGTTATTTCATTTTTACATTTTTCAGCAAATCGGAAAGGGATATAATATTTCGCTCCGGTACATATATTTCATTTTGTATTTTCTTCCTCTAATTTTTTTAATTTTATTTTGGAAGAAAATTTAAAAATATTTTATAATTACAAGGAATAAATTGATCGGGCAGAGCCAAAAGAACCAGTTTTCCTTAGAAAGGAATAAATTGGGAAGATACATTGATCGATCGAGCAGAGCCTTAAAAAACAAAAAAAAACCAGTATTCCATGCAAGAATCTGTGTGAAAGTGAATTTGGAGAAGGCTCTGAAACATTGCAAGTCAAAACCAATCGATGAATGAAGTTTCCAACAGCATCTTGACTACGAGCATATTCCATTCAAGTGTCACATTTGTTATCATCATGGCCATATTGCCAAAAATTGCCCAAAGTTGCAGCAATCTCAGCCGCCTCCAATAAAAGAATCTGACTTTAAAACGGTTATAAGCAAATGTAGGAATCCACAGTGTAGGGGCCGTACCAGCCAAGAAAACCTCAGAGGAGTTTGCAAAATAATCAGTTTGGAATCCTTGAAAATCTAGGTGACAGAGAAAATGTAGATGAACAGGGGGAGGACCCGGGAACTCACTCTTCCAAAGGTTTGATCGCCATTCAGAGGAGCCAATAATCAGCCCAAAAGAAAACAAAAAGAAATAGTGAGGAGACTAAGAAAGAAGATGGCGAAGATAGCGAGGATTTAGAGGAAGAAGTGGAAGCTGCAGAATCAAAAGTGGCATAAAAAAATTTCAGGTCAAGGGAATTTGGTTTCAAAAGTTCGATCTTTCTAAAACCCTATTCCTTTTCCCTCCTTTTAATCATGAGTGAGATAATAATAGTTTGGTACCATTCGAGCTTTTTAGTCCCCGTTGACGGGTTGAAAAAGTCTCAGACTATAATGTTTTGTTTTTTTAAACCTTTGCAATCAGTTTGTCAGAATCTATTCCTGTTCTCATAAATTTGTTCTCATAAATTTGGTATTAAATCTAATTATATGTTCTTCACAACACATACTTTTAGTATCTTGAATTCCATGTACTTTTTTGCTGTTTCAACTTTGCTAATTTCTTTTTAATAAAATCTTACCTCTTTTTAATAAAATCTTATTCGTTTAAAAAAAAATAAAAAAAATAAATTTAAGAAGTAATTAAAAGAAACTACATGTATATTGAGACTCTATATCAATACATTTATTTCCCACTCTAAATCTATTTTAATTTCAAAATTTCAAATTTACCCAAGTTTAAAAAGGATTTAAAAATAGAGGGATTGGATTGTTATAAACATTTGAGAGATAAATAGAARTAAAAAACTATAAATGTCTTGATTCAATTATGTTCTCTTCTAAACTTTCATGTGACAAAAAGGAGCTTCATCAGGTATACACTCATTTAAAAGTTTACAAAGTTCAAACTACATATCTCGCATGGTGTTTTCTTAATATACAAGGTTTTAGCTATTCTGCTTGCAGAAAATATGTCTACAGAGGTATACATACCCTACCTCCTTTAGGTTTGAACTTTTGACTTTTTAGGAGGAAACATATGTTCTTAACCATTAGACCCACTCAGGTTGTATTGCCCAAAAATAGAAAACAAAATTTGGTAAGATACATGCCCAAATTTTTTTTAATATAAATTTTATTTATTATTAATATTTTTTTCCAAGCTATAGTTTTATTCCCCACAAATAGTTCCCACCCTCCTCTTTTCATGAGATTTGAATCAACCACTTGAGTTTTATTTATTATTTTAATATTATAATTTTAATTTTAAGAATCAACCACTTGAGTTTTATTTATTATTTTAATATTATAATTATAATTATAATTTAATTTAATTTATATTGAATTTTTTATTTTATTTTATTTTTTATATGGATTTTATTTTTAATAGTTTATATATATATATGTGGAGATAAAATCATAACCTGAAATAAAATTATTAATTTATTAAATTTTTAGATTAGAAAATTATTTATTTATCATTTTTTCTTTACATTTTATAAAATTAATTTACTCATATATATATATATAGGATGAGAGAATCTAACACCTTTATGATAGTAAGTTGGTAGAAGATGAAAAGTAATCTCTTACCTTAAAGGTTCTAGTGGAGGTTGTCCATCATCATCATGGTTCAGTGGAGATTGTCCATCATCATCATTATCATCATCATCATTTTATGACTTTTATGTATTGAAAAAAAAAGAATATATTAAACTATATATGAGAAATATAAATACAATTTTAAAAGTTTTCTATTTCTTTGTTTTATGTTTTTTCTATTTTGATTCTTCTTAATATATATTAAATAAAAGTTAAAGAAAAACCATAAAAAATGGAATCTTTCTCTATATATATTAAATAATTTTATTTGATAAAACACTTTATAAATGAGAAAAAGGAAAAGTTGAAAATTCAAATATTAAGATCTAAGAACTAGGTGTGGTGCTATTTGCAACAAAAAGGGACTCTTTAAATTTCAAGAATGTGTATTATTATTGTTCTATTGAAATGCCTAGCATGTCAAATGCAAAAAAAAATAGAGGGAGAAAAAATTGGGTGTAATGCAAAACTTAAATAAAAGAAAAATTTTTTATAGATAATTTTTTTTATAAATGACTAATTAATTTTGAAAAATAAATTTTTTTTTTAAATAAACTTATTTGACATTGTAAATATGATATAGTTAAGCTTTAAATAATGTAAGGTAAATCTAGTATGTTATTTTTATTTTGTCTAAACACAAAACAAAAACAAAACAAAAAGATTGAATATAACAAAAAAATTGATAGATTATTATTTTTTATGAACCTAAACATAAAAGAGGAATAAAAATATTGAATCCTAAAAATTGTTAAATTATGTATTGAAAAGGATAATAAAAATATTGAAGAGTCGTGAATCTAATAAAAATATTTAAGAGTCATGAATTTTCTAGGCAAAGATGCACACCTCATGATGTTTAAAAAACTCAGAGTTTCTTGCTTAGATGTTGATGGCAGGCTGGGGGTATTGTCATAGATTGGATTTCAAGTGGAATTCTAACAAATGTTTTTTCAATTGTTAATGGATTATGTAAAGCTTTTGAAATCAATAATTTGGGCATTAATGGATGTATTCTTAGTGTATACAATCCATACAATGTTACACAAGTGTATTGGGAGAAGTTATTTGCTCTTAGTGTCCTTAACCAAGTCTTTTAGGTGGAGACTTGAGCTTTATCTAGAATAGGTTTGAAGTTTGAGGACCTTCAAGAAGGATGGATAGATTAGGGGATTTCTGCACACATAATTTTGAATTGTGCATTCTAAACGTGCTACGATTTTGACCTTTTCCAACCATATTTCTTTGACCATTTTTTCCTATAATATTGTTAAAAAATTAGAAGAATTGTTCGAATCACAAATATTTGTTGTTGAGATTGCACAATCCAAGTGAAATAGGGGGCTTTGAGGATG
>SNQJ01S0157993.1:8322-30386 GCA_010110895.2 Picea sitchensis
AGTCTAAAAGTGGTCAAGGGCACTCCGGTCCAAGTTTTGTCAGTTGAGCGCATTGGTCTGAGTTTTGTCAGTTGCGTCGGAAACCAAGAAGATGCCCGCCGGAAGCAAGAAAAGAATCATCTAGATATCTCCCTGAATGATTGCTGCCAGCAGCAGATGAAGACATGGGGGGGCTAGAAGATGAGTTGTCCAGGCAGTTAGGATTGCCCCTAATGCAGAGATCCTACGTCGATCCTTGGCAGGTACCAGATGCATGCGAGGTCGTTAGATCAGACAAGCGAGTGGAGAAAAACAATGAAGGATTGCGCTTCCCAACAGAAAAAAATATAAAAGAGAGCTCTTAGCTCAGAAAAGAGGTTGGCTAATTTTCGAATGCATCAGTCCCAGAGATCTGAGTTAGCCTATTGTAATCTTGTGTTGTATGGAAAAGTCTCATGTGTATTTTATTTTTTTGAATCTTAAAACTCAGCGCAAGGCGCATACTGTTGTATTCCCATTGTTTATATAGTAATGAGATGAAGTCGTATGGTTGTTCAGATCAGTTATTCAGTACAATGTATATCTCTAATATGATGAAATATATCCAGTAATAAAGATATGGTAGTTCTCTTCTACCCTGTGTTTGTTATGAATGAGTAGCTCATGTGTGTGTATAGTTTTAATTCTTAGTCCCTATTAGAATATCAAATATGAGTTATAAGGATGTCATTTCCAATATTGTTTGCTATGTTTGATCCTCCATCATCGACACAAGACCTTATGGTCTATGTGATCCCCTCTACATCTCGGGTGAGACCTTCCTCGGTCCTGGTCGAGGATTGATATGTCGGTTCTTCGGGGTTTTTGTTGGACATACTCTAGATGAACCATGGATCTCAAACCCCCTACTATTAATAAGGTCAATGCATGTACAAGCGTGTACTGAAACAATGACACTACACAACGCTAACAAATGGTTTCGTTGTCAAGACCTGAAGTCTTGTTGAGATTTATGGAGGATAAGATAAATTTGGTGGCATACATATAAGGAGGAGATTCAAGACAGGATAGAAGTGAAGGAGGTCGAGTTTTCTCTACAAGAGACAAAAGGATTGCGAGTGAATGCAAAAGAATGGAAAGGTAGATATATTTACTCTAATCTGCATGAACTATTTTTCCGCAGAATTTGCATGTTTGTTGCATGAATGGTTAAAAAGACAAGCAGAATTTAATTCGACTGTGTTACCATCGGAGCCAATAGTATGGGATCAAACGAGATTGATAGTCTAAAGGAATTGGATAATAAGTGGACTCGAGTTATTTATTTCTGGTTTGCTCAAGTGAAGGAAGGCTACAAGGTTGAGTTTGTTATAGAATATATTAATTCTTTTAGTGAGGTTGAAAGAAAGTTTGAAGAAGGTCCAAGAAAGCGGATGTTAGAAGAGACTCCCCTTTGGATCAAGATGTTGTTCGTAGAAAAAACAATGATGCACATGGAGCCTAATAGGGTGGTTGAGTAAACCCCCTAGCGTTGGGGGGGTTCTGGCAAAGGTAGGGGGAAAGAACCAGAGAATGGATCTAGTGAGGAGGATATAAGAAGTTGTTGAGATGAGGTGAGGACTGGAATGGACCCAGAAGAACAGTGGAGAAAAAGAGTCGAAAGATACACAAGAAGCGCTGAGTTGAGGGAGAAAGCTGAGCAAAAGTGTAGAGAAGATTTAGCTGAGGGTGCGCAACAAGGTGTCAGGTCCAGACTAAAGAGGAATCTCACACCAGGCAGTGGTGTGGGAGAATATGTTGTGCCAGAGTGGAGCATAGGCGAGGATAGGCCTGCAAAGAGGCTTGGAGTCGAAGATACCAGTAGTGACAGTAGTGGTAGCAAGGGCCTAGGTGATGAAGCTCGTGCCCTTTGGTTGTTGTGGTATGCCACAACCTTGAGAAGAGGAAGAGCACACATGTGTGGTGTGCAGGCACAAATTTTTGGTGCGTCAGTGGACTCATAAGGGGAAGCATCACATGGTTACGCGCTAACAAGAAGAGACGTTGTCACGCAGTATGGTGGGGCACCAATCAGACATGATTTTGGCTCTCAATGTAGTGGTGGTACATTGAGAAACCAAGTGAGCGACGTGCATAGAATTTGTGTGCTGAGTGGAGAATCTGACTCTGCATAGGGTGGCAATGCGCAGATCAGACTGGGAGATGAATTGCGTGGTGGCAGTGCATGGATCGGCTCAAAGGCAAGAGAGCATGTTGGTGGTGCGTAGTCATATCAGGAGGAGAATGCATAGGATGTGGATGTGTCAGAAGTGAAGGAATATGGAGGCTCCCCTAGTGGTGGGGGAGATGAACTGATAATGTTGGATAGTCTTGCGCAACTGCAACTAGATAGCTCTTTGGGTCCCCTCACAGGAAATTTTAGGATAAGATGGTCTTAACCCCCCTTTGTTCCACCACCCTTGTGCATTTTTAATCAAGAACACACAACATATATTGAAGAGGTTAAAGTTGAAGAAAGAGAAGAGAAGGAAAGAAGTGACGACACAAGTGAAGGAGAAGGTGAAGTTAACAATACTTTAACCTGAGCAATAGTGGTGTGGAAGGATCCAGACAATAGCAGTCATAGGAGTGGAACTAACACTAGTTCCAAGATGGTGAACCAAGATAGTATGTTGAGATTTCTTGTGTTCCATGGAACAGGTAAGGATGATGTACAACAACATTGGTTCACCTACGAAGCAATCTAGTTTGTAAAGAGAGTTACAGATGAGGCAAATAAGATCGTGCAACTAGAGACTACGTTCAAGGATCGTGCCCTGACATGGTACATGAAGTATAAGGCTACTGCACCAGTAGGATAGGAGAGGTCTATGGCTGAGATCAAACAAGATATGCTTCGGGAATTTCAGAAGTCGAAGTTACGGTCCCAATGCATTAGAGAAATCAAGGAAATCAAGCAGAAAGAAGGAGAGATCGTATGGGATTATGACCAATGGTTCAAAATCTTGTTGGATAGGATGAAGTTCCATATCCAAGATGTACAACAAAAAGAATGGATAATTGTGGGGTTTCTCCCCCATATCTGAGTCTCTCTCACCCATCAAAAGGTGATGACTCAAGCAAAGGAAATCGAGATTGTGGTGCGCTTGGAAGCCACACCTAGAGGCACAGAAACATCAACTGGGTTGGTNAACAACAACAACATGTTTGCAATGTCCTATTAATATAGTGTTCCAATAGCTCATGGCAAACATGTCAAGCCTAAATATGAAAATGCACTAAAGACACAAGAAGCATTTTAAATTTATTCTAGGTAGTTCTAGCTTCCTCTACACACATAAAACAATTATTTCCTGTAATAATTTCCTTTCATAGATCTACAAATTAATCTAAAAGAGAGAGAACCCCGACTAGGACTAAGCCCCCCTCCATTCCTTCAACTATGTTGTTGGCACCCAAAGTTTTGGGTCCAGTTTTGGGCACACACACAAACAAAAGTTGTGCACACTCATCCAGAAGTTTTGCGAGCGCCTAAGGAGATGTGCGAAAGAATGTCATAGTGTGTGCATCGGACCAGGTTTTGTTAAGCAGTGCACCAAGTCTAAAAGTGGTCAAGGGCACTCTGGTCCGAGTTTTGTCAGTTGAGCGCATTGGTTTGAGTTTTGTCAGTTGCGTCGGAAACCAAGAAGATGCCCGCCGGAAGCAAGAAAAGAATCATCTAGATATCTCCCTAAATGATTGCTACCAGCAGCAGATGAAGACATGGGGGGGGGCTAGAAGATGAGTTGTCCAGGCAGTTAGGATTGCCCCTAATGCAGAGATCCTACGTCGATCCTTGGCAGGTACCAGATGCATGCGAGGTCGTTAGATCAGACAAGCGAGTGGAGCAAAACAATGAAGGATTGCGCTTCCCAACAGAAAAAAATATAAAAGAAAGCTCTCATCTCAGAAAAGAGGTTGGCTAATTTTTGAATGCATTAGTCCCAGAGATCTGAGTTAGCATATTGTAATCTTGTGTTGTATGGAGAAGTCTCATGTGTATTTTATTTTTCTGAATCTTAAAACTCAGCGCAAGGCGCATACTGTTGTATTCCCACTGTTTATATAGTAATGAGATGAAGTCGTATGGTTGTTCAGATCAGTTATTCAGTACAAGGTATATCTCTAATATGATGAAATACGGCCAATAATAAAGATATGGCAGTTCTCTTCTATCATGTGTTTGTTATGAATGAGTAGCTCATGTGTGTCTATAGTTTTAATTCTTAGTCCCTATTAGAATATCAAATATGAGTTACAAGGATGCCATTTCCAATATTGTTTGCTATGTTTGATCCTCCATCATCGACAGAAGACCTTATGGTCTATGTGATCCCCTCTACATCTCGGGTGAGACCTTCCTCGGTCCTGGTCGAGGATTGATATGTCGGTTCTTCGGGGTTTTTGTTGGACATACTCTAGATGAACCATGGATCTCAAACCCCCTACTATTAAGAAGGTCAATGCATGTACAAGCATGTACTGAAACAATGACACTGCACAACGCTAACAAATGGTTTCGTTGTCAGGACCTGAAGTCTTGTTGAGATTTATGGAGGATAAGATAAATTTGGTGGCATCCATCTAAGGAGGAGATTCAAGACAGGATAGAAGTGAAGGAGGTCGAGTTTTCTCTACAAGAGACAAAAGGATTGCGGGTGAACGGAAAAGAATGGAAAGGTAGATATCTTTACTCTAATCTGCATGAACTATTTTTCCGCAGAATTTGCATGTTTGTTGCATGAATGGTTAAAAAGACAAGCAGAATTTAATTCAACTATGTTACCATCGGAGCCAATAGTATGGGATCAAACCAGATTGATAGTCTAAAGGAATTGGATAATAAGTGGACTCGAGTTATTTATTTCTGGTTTTCTCAAGTGAAGGAAGGCTACATGGTTGAGTTTGTTATAGAATATATTAATTCTTTTAGTGAGGTTGAAAGAAAGTTTGAAGAAGGTCCAAGAAAGTGGATGTTAGAAGAGATTCCCCTTTGGATCAAGATGTTGTTCGTAGAAAAAACAATGATGCACATGGAGCCTAATAGGGTGGTTGAGTAAACCCCCTAGCGTTGGGGGGGTTATGGCAAAGGTAGGGGGAAAGAACCAGAGCATGGATCTAGTGAGGAGGATATAAGAAGTTGTTGAGGTGAGATGAGGACTGGAATGGACCCAGAAGAACAGTGGAGAAAAAGAGTCGAAAGATACACAAGAAGCGTTGAGTTGAGGGAGAAAGCTGAGCAAAAGTGTAGAGAAGATTTAGCCGAGGGTGCGCAACGAGGTGTCAGGTCCAGACTAAAGAGGAAGCTCACACCAGGTAGTGGTGTGGGAGAATATGTTGTGCCAGAGTGGAGCACAGGCGAGGATAGGCCTGCAAAGAGGCTTGGAGTCGAAGATACCAGTAGTGACAGTAGTGGTAGCGAGGGCCTAGGTGATGAAGCTCGTACCCTTTGGTTGTTGCGGTATGCCACAACCTTGAGAAGAGGAAGAGCACACATGTGGTGCGTAGGCACAAATTTGTGGTGCGTCAGTGGACTCATAAGGGGAAGCATCACACGGTTACGCACTAACAAGAAGAGACGTTGTCATGCAGTATGGTGGGGCACCAATCAGACATGATTTTGGCTCTCAATGTAGTGGTGGTACATTGAGAAACCAAGTGAGCGACATGCATAGAATTTGTGTGTTGAGTGGAGAATCTGACTCTGCACAGGGTGGCAATGCGCAGATCAGACTGGGAGATGAATTGTGTGGTGGCAGTGCATGGATCGGCTCAAAGGCAAGAGATCATGTTGGTGGTGTGTAGTCATATCAGGAGGAGAAGGCATAGGATGTGGATGTGTCATAAGTGAAGGAATATGGAGGCTCCCCTAGTGGTGGGGGAGACGAACTGATAATGTTGGATAGTCTTGCGCAACTGCAACTAGATAGCTCTGTGGGTCCCCTCACAGAAAATTTTAGGATAAGATGGTCTTAACCCCCCTTTGTTCCACCACCCTTGTGCATTTTTAATCAAGAACACACAACATATATTGAAGAGGTTGAAGTTGAAGAAAGAGAAGAGAAGGAAAGAAGTGACGACACAAGTGAAGGAGAAGGTGAAGTTAACAATACTTTAACCTGAGAAATAGTGGTGTGGAAGGATCCAGACAATAGCAGTCAGAGGAGTGGAACTAACACTAGTTCCAAGATGGTGAACCAAGATAGTATGCTGAGATTTCTTGTGTTCCATGGAACAGGTAAGGATGATGTCCAGCAACACTGGTTCACCTACGAAGCAATCTAGTTTGTAAAGAGAGTTACAGATGAGGCGAATAAGATCGTGCAACTAGAGACTACGTTCAAGGATCGTGCCCTGACATGGTACAGGAAGTATAAGGCTATTGCACCAATAGGATAGGAGAGGTCTCTGGTTGAGATCAAACAAGATATGCTTCGGGAATTTTAGAAGTCGAAGTTAGGGTCCCAATGCATTAGAGAAATCAAGGAAATCAAGCAGAAAGAAGGAGAGATCGTATGGGATTATGACCAATGGTTCAAAATCTTGTTGGATAGGATGAAGTTCCATATCCAGGATGTACAACACAAAGAATGGATAATTGTGGGGTTTCTCCCCCATATCTGAGTCTCTCTCACCCATCAAAAGGTGATGACTCAAGCAAAGGAAATCGAGATTTTGGTGCGCTTGGAAGCCACACCTAGAGGCGCAGAAACATCAACTGGGTTGGTACAGGTTCAGTTGCAACTGGCCAACCTAAAAATACAGTTGCAAGATATGGCCAAGGCTAAATCCATGCACGAACATGTGTGGTGCACTACATGCCTTTCAAAAGGGCATTGACGAGATGAGTGCCCGATCCTTCCAATTATGTGGTGACGAGTGCGCCAAGTCCATTTCCATCTAGACAGTTAGAATGGTATGAAATATGTCATCATTGGCGCCATGTGCCACCCCGCTTCCCCACCTTATAGAAGTATCAAGCAATGAATCACACCAGCTTCTGTGAATTTTGTAAGTCTGTCGCCCACGATATCAGTAGTTGTCACTCCCTCTAGTTAATGCAAGATAATACCCGAGACGCATTATGGGTATAAGAGGAACAAAAGGGTGGTGAGCACGGTGGTGACGACAGAGGTAGATATCAAGGACGACCTCAAGGTGGGTATGGGTGCAGCCACAAATGAGGATATGGTGGAGGAGGCGAAAAACCCCCCACGTGTTTCAATTGCGGTGACATTGGTCATTTCTCACGATTATGCACTAGGTTGTGCATATTGTTATAGTCCCAAACATTTAATCGAGGATTGTCTAGACTTGCTGAAAAATTGGGAGGACAAGAAAGGTAACTATAACATGGTACATGTTGTGTCGTGCAAAAAAAAAAGAAGAAGAATGGAGAAGTGGATTTCCGGGTAGTAACTCATGGAGGGGCAAAGACAAGGGAATACTTTGAGCACATAGAAGGTTCAGGTCAATAAGCAGATGTAAAGATCAAGAAGGCCCGCCAGCCCCCTCCTAAGTTTGATGCAACTCAGCAGAAGCATTTTATGCACGATGCGTGGAGAGCCTTGGAGGAAGAACGAGCATGCGAGGAGCTGCTCCACACGACTCAGAGGTCTCTTGAAGAGGCATGGGTCCGAGAGGAAGTTTAGAGAATGACACATAGGTCTTTAGAAGAAGCATAGATCCATGAAGAAGTGAAACAGGCGACACAAAGGTCGTTGGAGGAAGCATGTGCATGCGAAGAACTACAACGTGTGACGCAAAGATATTTGGAGAAAGCTCGCATGCGTGAAGAAATCCAATGCGCAACCCAAATATTGATAAAAGAAGCACACATACAGACTATGTTGTGACGCATTGAGGAGGAAGAGTATGAACAATGCCAAGAAGAGTTGCAACGCACAATGCACGCAGAAGCCTTGCGCGACCTCCATTGCATGGCAGAAGCAGAAGATCAATTCAATACCTTCTTGCACTGTTGTTTGTGTTTGCTCAGAGATCCAAAAGTTGTGAGTAAGTTGACTCAGATGTTAATTGCTTGCATGAAAGTACAAGGAGAGGAGACCATCATTGCAACTTCATTTCCAAAAAGGGATATCTGTCAGGTCAGCAAGCAAAAGCACACTGGTTGAGAGTTTAAGATGACAATGGAGCTTGGTGGGTATGATATGGATGGAGTCATGTTGGATCTAGGATCCAATGTGAACATTTTACCTAAGAAATCCTGTGAAGTGATGGGGAAACTGAAGTTGGTATGGTTGCCCATTCAGCTTTGATTAGCCAATCATTACAAGATATACCCCATTGGTCGGTTGGAGCAAGTAAAGGTGAATATAGAAGGAGTAAAAAAAAAGGCCGACTTCGAAGTCATTGAAATCATGGATAAGTCAGATCCCTACCTTGCATTGCTAGGAATCAGATGGGATTTTGAAAACAATGCAGTGTTGAATTTGAAAAAACGCCAAATGTCATTTGAGTCTAACACCCTGATCGCACCATTGGATCCATATGAATTCAAACGCTACAATGAGCATGTCGACGAGGATGCACAAAGATCGACAATTGAAAATATTTACAAGGTCATGGAGCGCAGGGACGTCAACCCAGCTGCAAACGGAGAATTAAGTTGGAAGAGTGTCAAATCTTATCATACGGATTCTGAAGATGCCTTGGAGAGATGAAAGAATAATCTTTATGAAGTGTCAACAAGGAGGTGTGCCTACATCTCTACAGAGGCACGCGTGGAAGACTGTAGCTCCTACAGGTACTATGAGTGTACTTCACTGGCACAGCCCTGACTATATAAGTGTACTTCTGAAGAACGGTGGGGATCTACACAACCCCAGACTTTGTGTCCTCACTACCTCCCCAGTATAGAAATCCACTCATCTCCCCGACATTCTAACTCCCCCTCACATTGTTCATAGAAGGAAAGTTGTGGGGGAGGGTTTTGACCACTCTTCGGTCAAATCAAAGCAACCGCACGGAGGGGCGCAATAAACATGTGTGACACCTCCTGCTTAAGTACCTATGTGTCAGTATGGGAGTTTCTAATCATGTACTGGGGCCCATCATCTCAAGCCCTTCATCTATCAATATGGTGGCGCTCCCATGGATAGTCCCAACAATAACTATGATGCCCTTCTCCATACCTGAGATCCTATGGCGGTTAAATAACTATTCAAGAGCACTTACTCCCTCCCTACTTCCCTAGCATACGACCTCACAATTGACGATTATGACAGCTCACACAACCACCAATTGGCCATGTTGCAACCCGCAACATTGGAATACGACACACTCACACATGCCAGAATTAGCTCACATTCGAAGACCGTATAGCCTATGACTGTCCCACAATACTCCATGGGAAACTTGCTTCCTTTCTCATTATTGTTTCATCCATTTGTCTCCACCTTCTTGTCAGTATAAGACATACCCTAAACTCACTTTCATCTACCCAATTAACCTAGTTGCAATTCAGACTCAGTCGCCTCACCCATTCGCAATAACTTTATTATGTGCCCAGCTTAGACTTTCCATGGCTTCCTCAAGCAGACCCCAAGGCCGAAACAAATCTCAAAATACCACCAATCGCCAACTAGAATATTGGGCCTCACCTCCGCATGTCACATTCACAGGGTCCCAAACTGGACATATACGAGATGTCCAATTCGTCGATTATGATGTCTGCAACTCTGAGTAGTTCCCCACTCTAGCCTTTTCTCACTATGCTCGCAATGTTCGCAGCGTAGACGGAAAGTCACTCACACTCATCCAAGAATGGGCTTTTTATCACACAATTTGTACTTGCCCAAAATCCCAAGGCAAATGCGTACACAATTGGTGTAACTGGGAATAACCTATCACTGTCACCTTAATAGGAGATCCCTTTCTATTTAGGAGTATGTCAAGACTACCCTAGGGGAGACATCCCTAGTGACCTGGGGGTTTGAGAAGGTTAACACAAGGAAATCCTCCCCCTCTCACATGTCACTCAAATCAAAGGGTTATTTATGTCTTATAGAGATGAAGCAAATAAATAATATTGTGTACCTTCCAGAACAAGACAAGGCAAAAATGGGCACTTTCCAAGTACCAAAATGATGTTAGTGCTTCATAAGACAATGAACCTTCAAAAAAGTAAGCTAGCTGATATGAATTTGCAGCAATGAAACAATTTATAACAGAAATTAATATTTTATAACAACCACAAGAATTATGCCTTGAAAGTGCTTGAAAATAACCAGAAGAAATAGCTTTAACCTAACTGAATGATAAAATCTTGTCACAAGCAAGTTTGGCAATGTCTAGCTAGCAAAATAAGTCACTTTTGCAGAGAATTTTCCATAGTTAGATGGCTGTAGAAATCTTTTGCAACAACAACAAATTCTAGTGGTCAAAAGTGCAAGTAAACACCATGCAACTTAGCACTTATCTAGTAGATTGATTGGCAATTGTCACAAGTGATTTATGGATTATGAAAGTGTGAGTTACGTAGGTGAATGTGACAATTTGGCTTGAATTAGTATGGTTGTAGCAATGTTTTGCAACAACAAGTAGTTAGCTAAGGAGTTAGTCCATTTTAGGGTTAGCAAATGTTAATAAAAGCTTCAAGGATAAAGGTTTGAGTGTTTGTTTGATCAATCAACACTTGTAAATGGTAGACTAGTTCCTTTCTAGGGTAATGGAGTCAATAATGGCAGCAACAACTCTTAGAGGAAAAATAACAATGATAATGTTATGTCAAAGGGACATAGAGGATGAGAAAGGTGTTTGTATCCCAAGGCCTAAAAAATCCAACTCCTAGAGATAACTGCTAGAAAGTAACAAAGGTTAGGCCCTAGCGATTTCTCTTTTCCTTGAACAAATTGTAATAAAATATGCAATGAGAAAGGAAGTAGGGTTACTAGAGTGATACAATGGTAGGGCTCTAGTATCTACTTCAAGATAGGTGTCTTTCAATAAATTTTAGCGAGTGGAAGACTATAGAGAAAAATATAGTAACATATGTCTTTCTCCTAGGGTTTCAAGCAAGCAATTTCATAATCTTAGACATGAAACAAGTAAATTAACCATAAGCAATCATTCACAATAAAGAAATGTATATTTTCCACTTACTTCACCGAGAATAATCAAGCAAAAAACCCTAGTTAATGATCCTCCACATGAAAATTTTCCAAAATACACGAAGAAATGCCTCCTCCAAGAAGTGCGCACCACTAGATTTCAGCCAATAACCCTTAAAGAGGGCCGAATTTCAAACCACCACTTGTGT
Source organism: Picea sitchensis (assembly GCA_010110895.2). Classification (NCBI taxonomy): domain Eukaryota; kingdom Viridiplantae; phylum Streptophyta; class Pinopsida; order Pinales; family Pinaceae; genus Picea; species Picea sitchensis. Next base: position 19,622 of record SNQJ01S0157993.1, read on the forward strand.
GATGAGTGAATGATGATAAAAATGAATGTAATTTTTGTTTACTTATACAATATCAATGACCTTTAATTATTTTTTAGGTAAAAAAAGGTCGACATGGCCAAATTACATCAAAAATCAAGTTTTTACATAAATTCAATAATTAAACCCTAATTTCACGTTTAGAGATGACGTCATGCCCTTCTAGGGTGATGTTAGACCCTTAGGATGGAACGTTAGGCCTCAAATTCAAAATGTTTGGCCTTCAGAGGCCCCAAATGCTGCCACACATGCCAACTAGCACCAAACCGTCCTCATAAATGTCAAACCCTAACTGGATGACCTTAAGGGTCAACATGATGACGTCAGGGGACCTTAAGGGCCAACGTCATGGTGGAAGGGAAAGCCCCCCCTGAGTCTAGGCTTGTCAGAGTGTCTCGGGGGAAACTTCCTTCTTTCTTCCTGGTGCCATCCGATGGTGTCTCTCTGCCCCTGGTTGGGGTCACAACATCCATCTATTGGGCTTTCAGCCATATGGAGGTCTGACCTAATCATTCCCCCACATGCACCTATCCACCAGGTAAAGTCTTGCAACAACAAAAAATACTCCCTCCATGGGCTCATAAGTCACAGGGATCATAGCAATGCCAATCACATCCAATAATAAAATTACCCAAACATGTGCATCAAACCCCTCTTTACCCAGACAAATGCTCAAAAACGTTATGCAGTTTAACAAGTAAGGTTTGGAGAGGGTCTCATGATGTCCTATTGGGACAATCGTCCTCAAGTTTGGGGTGTTCCCCAGGTGACGACCAATATAGGTCATGTAAGTGTGTGAAATGGTGTAGGGGGAATGTTTGGGCAAAGGGTGCAGTGATAACAGGGAAATGTAGGTCTTGCCTGTGGGTGCCTCTGTAGAAGGCGAGTTGCACCTTGTCATGGATGCCATTGTTTCCTAGCCCATTCAATGCCTTTTATTCTTTGTCTTATTGTTTTTTCTTTTCAAGGGAAAATATGGGGGACATTGTCCTGGAGTGGTGACCAGTGGTGACAACGTTACCCACAAGCACTTCACAGAAATGAGAAGGTTGGCTCATGATGAGAGCCCCTTTCTATTGACTATGCCACCAAGAGACACTACCCTAGTTTGGTGACCAGATATATGGTAGTGTCATACCGATACATGCCCATGGACCTAATAGGTCGGCTCATGATAAGACCTATCATCCACCAACTAGACCTTGAGTTTTATTTTATCTTACAGGTCCCCTTTTCTTACTAAGAAGCCTTTTATTGCTTTCTCGGGAATCCCTGGGCGAAGCATCTCAAAGGTTTTATTTTGGATTTTAACTCTTGCTAGCTACATTTACCCTCTGGGCCTTTAGCCCCTTCTTTCGACAAGGTAAGGTAGAACCCTTCCTAGTGTGGAAAACCCAATGCCCGAACCAAGGTAGGGGAAGATGAGAGGGATAATGATGAAAAATGGTAAGTATTAAGGAATGGACGATGACCCTTCATAGACCCACCTAATGGAAACTCATCCTAAAGGGAACCATCTTACTAGGGCATTCTGTCACCCCCCCAGGAATGAACAATTTAAAGAGCATAATTTCCAAGCAAACATTATGAAATGAAGGAGAGTTCAGTGCAACATATTCAAATGCTTCAAAAATCAGAGTGACACATACCATCATACCCAGACTCATTACCTCATGGAGCAAGACCCATTGTTACTTCAGGATCATGCTAGTGTGATGGATGTTGCTTATGTTGATAGATGGGATGCACTGAAGAAACAATGGTCCCTCCGAGGCCAAGATCAAGTCATATGGATCTCGTTACTCCATCTCGAGGACTTGTGGGCCTCAAGACATAATCTCCTTAGTTATCCCTAGGATAGGGGATAACATCTGGCTCCAACTCTGGGACATGTGCTCATCGTAGAGCGCATGAGAACCTCAACATCTCTGGCATGACTTGTATCTACTAAATCTCAACAAATGGAATCAATAATCTTTAGGGTGGTGATATCACCCCTCACTCATATATGATACAATGGAATAAAAGTAAGCAAGCATATATATACAAAATGAAAATGAAACTACAACTATACTACTCTAGCATGATATGCAAATGGTATATACATTGAATGCAAATGCATACCTAACTTACCTATACTTACCTGTCATGTTGGCCGCGGGAAGTAGCGCTTGATGTGTATAACGTTCACAGGTAGCTTCAAAGCTTCTCCTTCCAGGGTTGTCAAGTTAAAAGAGTTTGTTCCTACCTGACTCATGACTTTGTAGGGACCTATCCATAATCCATATAACTTCTTGTGCATGCCAGGTTTCTCCCTTCTTTTATCCCATAACAGTAATAAGTCTCCTTCAATGAAATCTCTTTCTTTTTCTTTGTGATCGAAGGTGTTCTTAACTTTCTCTTGATTTCTCGCTATTTGACTTAAGGAAACCCTCCTAGATTCATCCAACTCTAATAACTGGTTAATTTGCCCTTCGATTNATTCTGTCACCCCCCCAGGAATGAACAATTTAAAGAGCATAATTTCCAAGCAAACATTATGAAATGAAGGAGAGTTCAGTGCAACATATTCAAATGCTTCAAAAATCAGAGTGACACATACCATCATACCCAGACTCATTACCTCATGGAGCAAGACCCATTGTTACTTCAGGATCATGCTAGTGTGATGGATGTTGCTTATGTTGATAGATGGGATGCACTGAAGAAACAATGGTCCCTCCGAGGCCAAGATCAAGTCATATGGATCTCGTTACTCCATCTCGAGGACTTGTGGGCCTCAAGACATAATCTCCTTAGTTATCCCTAGGATAGGGGATAACATCTGGCTCCAACTCTGGGACATGTGCTCATCGTAGAGCGCATGAGAACCTCAACATCTCTGGCATGACTTGTATCTACTAAATCTCAACAAATGGAATCAATAATCTTTAGGGTGGTGATATCACCCCTCACTCATATATGATACAATGGAATAAAAGTAAGCAAGCATATATATACAAAATGAAAATGAAACTACAACTATACTACTCTAGCATGATATGCAAATGGTATATACATTGAATGCAAATGCATACCTAACTTACCTATACTTACCTGTCATGTTGGCCGCGGGAAGTAGCGCTTGATGTGTATAACGTTCACAGGTAGCTTCAAAGCTTCTCCTTCCAGGGTTGTCAAGTTAAAAGAGTTTGTTCCTACCTGACTCATGACTTTGTAGGGACCTATCCATAATCCATATAACTTCTTGTGCATGCCAGGTTTCTCCCTTCTTTTATCCCATAACAGTAATAAGTCTCCTTCAATGAAATCTCTTTCTTTTTCTTTGTGATCGAAGGTGTTCTTAACTTTCTCTTGATTTCTCGCTATTTGACTTAAGGAAACCCTCCTAGATTCATCCAACTCTAATAACTGGTTAATTTGCCCTTCGATTGCTTCTCCTTCGATGGTGTATTACTGAACGAAATGAAGGATAGGGATTTGGAGATTCACAGGCAGCTTAGCTTCCAACCCATACACTAGTTCAAACAAGGTTTTTCATGTTGAGGTCTTTGTTGTTAATCGATCTACCCACAGAGCATACTTGATCTTGCTATCCCATGACCTTTTGTTTTCTCCCACAACCTTCTTAATGCTAATCATGAGGCTCTTATTGCTTGATTCTTCTAAGTCATTCCCTTATGGATAGTAGTTTGACGAATGAGATAGAAAGATGCCATACTTGAAACAAAATTCTGCTAATGCAAGGGAGCTGAAAGCTTTGGCATTGTCAGTGGTAATTTTGGACGGGACCCCAAATATTGTTATGATTCTTTCTTCCAAGAAGTTCATAACCACCTCCTCAGTGGCTTTCTTTGTGGGAATAGATTCTACCCACCTGGTAAAATAGTCTGTGGCGGTCAAAATCCATCGGTAATCGTTACTTGAATTGTCTTTAAACTCACCAATAAAGTCTAAACCCCACTGTTGAAAAGGAGCTTCTACCACCACAGGTTTCAAAGGTTGTGACAATAATTATTGTTTACCAGTAAAGTGTTGGCAAGGTTGACATGATCGAACATATCGGTGAGTATCGATGAACAATGTTGGCCAATAATATCCAACTCTTAAGATCTTGTGTGTGGTAGTACTAGCAACGAAGTTCCCACCACAATGCCCAGAGTGCAATTCCTTCAATAGTTTGTTGGCTTCTTCTTAGTCCACACATCTAAGGAGAACTTTGTCTAGGTCCTTCCAGCGAAGACTATTCTCAGTTAAACAATACTTCATAGCTTTGAGTCTCAGGGCTCTTCTTTATTAGTCTACTAGATGGTTTGTGCATGATAAATTCCCGAGGTAGTATATTATGTCGGAATACCATTCATTATGTTCTAGCTCACTCACTACCACATTTACTTGTTTGCTCTCTCCCATTTGTATAGCTTCTTGGTTGATTTCAGTCAACATTAGGGCTAACCCTTCTCCCTTCACAATCTTGGTGGGTTTTATTTCTAAGTCATATTCTTGGATCTTGGAAACCCACTTACCCCTAGTACCCATGCAATCTTGTTGTGATAAAACATCCTTTATTGTTTGCTAAGGGACATAAGCCTTAATCTTATTATAGCCCACATAGTTTTTAAAATGCTTGAGGGATTTCACCAAGGTGTAAGCTTGCTTTTCAGTAATCGAATAATTCATCTCTGCCTAATAACTTTACTCATAAATGCAATGGGATGTTCATGGTCATCAACATCCTTCTGCAACAAGACACCAGCTATAGTGTCTTGAGAAGAAAAAGAGAATATCATGAAATCTCATGAATAATCAAGACTAACTAGAACTGGGGCTTGGGAAATGGCGTCTTTAATATCTTCAAAATATTTAATGGCCTTGTCATCCCACCTAAATACCGTGTCTTTTTAAATTAATGCACTCATGGGTTTTATTCTTTCGGCAAAGTTCGGGACAAATCTTCGAATAAAGTTTATTTTTCCGAAGAATGATTGTAGGGATTTTTTGTTAGCTGGGGAGGCGTACATATTTGATAGATTGGATCCTCTCCGGGTCTACAAAAATTCCTCCCTCTGAGACTATGTGTCCCAATATATTTCCCTTATCTATCCCGAAAACAGACCTCTTAGGATTCAAGGAAATACCATATTTTCTACATCTTTCAAAGACAATTCTGAGGTGTGAGATGTGGTCTTTTCTTTCCTTTGACACGACTGTGAGATCATATTGGTAAATTTCTATGATTTTTCTGAATGAGATCTCTAAAAGCAAATTCCATTGCTCTTTGAAATGGTGAACTCACATTCATAAGGCCTAAAGGCATTCTTAAGTACATGAATGTTCCCCATATTTTGGTAAATGTTGTTTTGAGTTGATCTTCTATCTTGAGTAACACCTTATTGTATCCAGAAAATCCATCTAGCATGGACATCATGCCTGCCCCTGTGACCCTTTCTAATAAGTGTTCCATATTTGGGAGGGGGTAATTGTCTTGATAGCTGGTTAAGGTTTCAGAAATCTACACATAGGCGAATGTCGCCGCTTTTCTTTCGGAGAACTACCAAATTGGACATCCATGATGAATATCTAATGGGAGCTATGATACCAACATCTACCATCTTTTGAAGTTCCTTTTGTATCTGGTTTTCCAACCGAGGGTTAATATGTCTTATCTTTTGTCGAAAAGGTTTGGCTCCCTCTGTCAAAGGTATATCATGTTGGATGACATCACCCCTATAAGCCTTTAAGTCATCATAATTCCAAGCAAAGGTATCTTTAAACTCTCTTATGAGGTCAAGTATCTCATTGCTCTCTTTTTCTGTGGTGCCCTTCCCTATTTTGACCATTCTTGGATCTATCTTAGTGCCGATGTTGAATTATAAGACTTCATTTGTTTGTTGTTTGGGGTTTTTTCCTTTGTAAACATTGTGTCTATCAAAGAGTTGTTCTAAAGGAAAACACCCTTTCGACAAAGTGTTATTTTGCAATTTTACTACGCCCAAGTCCATGGAATCAGCAAGGAAGTTTACTTGTGAATTGGTGAATTATCTACGATTTTCCATGAATCTAAGGATTTGACTATCATCTTCAAAGACTTGTCAATGTTCCAAGTTATCACGGATTGATGGTATAAATAGGACCTCCATTTTGCACAAATTTTGGAGGGGACCCTCACAAGGTTGCAAAGTAGATGCTGAGACAACCAAGGCATATGCTATACAGTTTTCTTCTCTGGGAACTGCTTTGATTGATACTACCTCAAAGGATTTTGCAACAAATCTTGCAAAGTCTCAGTACCTATTTAGTCTCTCATTCTTTGTGGAAAAGTTTAACAAAACTTGTCATACTATTAAGTCTGAATCTCCCATAACCCTCAAGCGTGTGACACCTTTGTTGATTGCTAAATTAATACCTATAATCAAAGCCTCCTATTCAACAACATTGTTTGTACAATGATATTCAAGTCTATAGGAGTAGTAGAAAGTTTCCTTGGATGGGGCTGTTAGGACGATGCCTACCCCTGAACCATAACTCAAACAAGCACCGTCAAATTCTAGCGTCCATATTCCTCTGGGTGTTTCACTAAGTTCATCCTTTCAGTTTCCTCCTTGGAAAAACCAACTTTGCACCCCATTATTCACACAGAGGAGTTGATTATTGGGTTCTTCGGGAGTTTCAATGAGGCATCCTGTGATGGGTTCCTTGTGAAGGGTAAAAAATCCTCCTTCGGGGTGAGGTATAATAGCTTTGGACCCTTGGTCTTGGAATCTCCCGGTCAATTTTTCTATCAATAATTTGCGGAGTAGAATTCCCCAACTACTTAAAGTGTCTATTACTATTACATCGATCTCAAAAGAGACATTAGGGAAAGCATGGAAGACAACACTTAGGTATTTGATAATGCCTCGTGTGAAACCATCTTGTGTGTTTGGTTGTGACCTATTTGGTACATAACCCTCTCGATCATAATGTTTCTAGGGATATTTGGGTCAAAAACACAATTATGGAGAAGGAAATCATTGATTTGGAGGGTAACATAAAAAGGTGTAGGTTCTCCATATTTCGTTCCCATGCTCCCAACATGGTAGACAACAGGGAATTCCTCTTCACAATCATCTTTCTCATCGATTTGTGAAGGTGAGTATTCAATATCTCCATATTCAAGATCTCCAAAGGTATCTTGAGGGGGTTTCAAATCCTCAGTGGGCTCATTTTGTTGTGAAAATAAGGAAGCATATTTCATGTTTGAGAAAACCGTGCTCCATTTCCTAGAGGATGTGTCATTTTCTGCCTCTAGAATATTTAGGAATTCATGCTCTAGTTCTCACATGCCTTCCTTACTCATCTCCAAGATGTCATAATTGTTCAAAATATTGACATGATGAATGGAATCGTTGAACTTAATATTTCTTCAATTCGGCAAGCAACATCTTGTGCTTCCTCTAGGCTTGTAGGAAATCGGTTCTTGAGGGTAAATTGTAATTTTCCTTCCAAGAAGTTTAGATAGTGTTGGAGAATAGTTCTCTCTTGGTGAAAGTTGGGCTCAAGTTTTCCAATTAGGGTGTTGAACCTATCATTGAACTCCCTAACATCTTCGTCAGTTTGTTTGCAAATTTTGAGGTATTGGGAATAAATAGAGGCCATAATTTCTACCCTACCCCATCTTTTCAAGAAAGCATGTTCCACATCTTCAGGGTTTTTTAGGCTTCCACTTGGGAGTGTATTAATCCAATCTACTGCATAAACATGTCAGGATGCTCTTTTCCAGATTGATGGAACTCATAACCCTTATTGTGTTGGTTTTGTCACTTGGGTGAGAAAAATCACAACACTTGCATGTTTAGATAAGCCCGCTAAACAAGGAAGAAGTTTGTGAGTGGGTTAGATAAACCAAACACACATGAAAACAAAGAAACACAACTAAAAACAACTAAGAAATAAATGTTAGAAATATTGAGAAACTTAGAACCATGAAAATAAAAAAGTGACCAACATATTGCTACCAATGGATCAATAGATTAGTAGGCAAAACACCGTAGAGAAAGGCAGGGACTTATGAGTCCCCTCTTCCTCCTTGGGAGGGCTCTTGAGTTCCCTAATTGAGAGCTCTTCTCTCCTTACAATGGAAGAAATGGCAAATGGTGAAGAAAAACAATGCCTATTCCCTCAAGAGGTGAGTGGAATGGCCTATTGCAATAGTGCTTGAAGGCTTCAAAGAGAAAAGAGGATTCTCAAGGAAGAATTCTTGCAGCATAACAATACCTTGAAGATCTTATTTTCTGAACACACCCATGGCTCTTATTTATAGCATCCATTCATGGAAAAATGTAATTGGTTCATAGTGTGAACAAGGGGCCTTTTAGGGCACCCTCTAGCCCTTGACCAACCTCCAAGATAGATTTCGCTCAGATATGAGTGTCAAATCGTGTTGGGGGTCGGACTAGAAGTGGTTGAGGGGCCAACAAGATCCATAAATGTGTCGTTCATAGAAGTGCATGACTTTTCTCATAGACAGTCATGCATTTTGCGCGCCGAGGGTTGTGTTGGCCCGCGCATGCTGCGCACTGTGCACGCGCTTCCTTTGGTGAATTTGCGCACTTTGATTTTTGACCCAATTATACAGTTTTTTGCCATTTGATGGAATTTGGTGTTCTAGGTGGACTAATTGCTGCTGGCATTGATGTTTTTCTTCAACCATTGTGTGCAATGTTGCGAACAATTTTTCAGTGATAACAACCCTCACAAAATTTAGTCCAATGTGTGTTGCCATAAGACCCTACCTCTCCTGGGAAATGGGTATCCAAGAGTCGACTTCTTTTGGGAGATCATGTAATCTCCCTTGGATATTAGCCAAGTCCAAAGGGCCAAAAATTTCTCCAGGAGACCATTTAGGAGAAGCTACAAGGATGACGGAGATAGAAGGAAGATAGAGTGTATACTGATGTCCGCTACGAGTCATCATCGGTGGAGTTGCTATATAATTTTCTTGAAACAATCAAAGGGATGAGGGGATCACCCTTAGTGGATTCGCCAGGTAAGATTTGTAAGATAAAGGATTTCGGAGAAAAGGCTTACCAAAAAAGTGTCATCTTGAGGAATATTGACTCAGTGTTCACCAACAACGGTGCCAAAATTTTATTGCACAATTTTTACTTGCCCAAAATCCCAGGGCAAGTGGGTACATAATTGGCGTAACTGGGAATAACCTATCATTGTCACCTTAATAGGAAATCCCTTTATATATAGGAGTATGTCAATACTACCCTAGGGGAGACCTCCCCAATGACCTGGGGGTTTGAGAAGGCTAACACAAGGAAATCCTCCCCCTCTCACAGGTCACTCAAATCAAAGGGTTCTTTATGTATTATAGATATGAATCAAATAAATAATATTGTGTACCTGCCCAAAACAAGATAACAAGGCAAAAAGGGACACTTTCCAAGTACCAAAATGATGTTAGTGCTTCATAAGACAATGAACCTTCAAAAAAGTAAGCTAGCTGATATGAATTTGCAACAATGCAACAGTTTATAACAACAATTAATATTTTATAACATCCACAAGAATTATGCCTTGAAAGTGCTTGAAAATAACAAGAAGAAATAGCTTTAACCTAGTTGAATGATAAAATCTTGTCACAAACAAGTTTGGCAATGTCTAGCTAGCAAAATAAGTCACTTTTGTAGAGAATTTTCTGCAGTTAGATGGTTGTAGCAATATTTTGCAACAACAACAAATTCTAGTGGTCAAAAGTGCAAGAAAACACCATGCAACTTAGCACTTATCTATTAGATTGACTGGAAATTGTCATGAGTGATTTAAGGATGATGCAAGTGTGAGTTATGTAGGTGAATGTGGTAATTTGGCTTGAATTAGTATGGATGTAGAAATGTTTTGCAACAACATCAAGTTAGCTAAGGAGTTAGTCTAGTTTAGGTATATCAAATGTTAATAAAAGCTTCAAGGATAAAGGTTTGGGTGTTTGTTTGATCAATCAACACTTGTAAATGGTAGACTAGTCCCTTTCTAGGGTAATGGGGTCAATAATGGCAGCAACAACTCTTAGAGGAAAAATAACAATGATGATGTTATGTCAAATGGATGGAGAGGATGAGAAAGGTGTTGGTATCCCAAGGCCTAAAAAATCCCACTCCTAGAGATAACTGCTATAAAGTAACAAAGGTTGGGCCCTAACAATTTCTCTTTTCCTTGAACAAATTGTAATAAAATATGCAATGGGCAAGGAAGTAGGGTTACTAGAGTGCTACAATGGTAGGGCTCTAGTATCTACTTCAAGATAGGTGCATTTCAAGAAATTTTAGCAAGTGGAAGACTATAGAGAAAAAAGATAGTAACATATGTCTTTCTCCTAGGGTTTCAAGCAAGCAATTTCATAATCTTAGACATGAAACAAGTAAATTAACGATAATCATTCATTCACAATAAAGAAATGCAGATTTTCCACTTACTTCACAAAGCATAATCAATAAAAAAATCCTAGATGAAGATCTTTCACATGAAAATTTGCCAAAATACACCAAGAAATGCCTCCTCCAAGAAGTGCGCACCACTAGATTTAAGCCAATAACCCTTAAAGAGGGCCAAATTTCAGACCACCACTTGTGTGATGAGTGAATGATGATAAAAATGAATGTACTTTTTGTTTACTTATACAATAACAATGACCTTTAATTATGTTTTAGGTCATAAAAGGCCAACATGGCCAAATTACATCAAAAATCTAGTTTTTACA
>SNQJ01S0157995.1:10283-23168 GCA_010110895.2 Picea sitchensis
ATGGAATTTGACACTCCTTAACACAAGATGTTATTGTGTGTTTTGTGCTTTGGAGAGTGTATCTCTCTACCTATTCCAAAGCACTAGCCTAGCTAAATGTTGGTGTAATAGATCCCTAGAAAAGAGTTACTAGTTAAATTTTATGATTGTGCAATGTTATTAAGGGTTGTTGTTACTCAAAGGAAGCAGAGATGAAATTGATGTTGTATGAGACTCTGACCCAACGATGCATGGATAAGAATGAAATATATCAATTTTTCGTTCAATGAATCCTATGTATGGGAGGGAAAGAGAAATTTTCCGGATCAAACTTGAACTACAATACACAATTTCATTTAAAATGCAATTGCAATGAATCACGCAAAAATAACAATTCTCTATTGTTTCTTTTTCAATAATTTCAACAATTGATTTTCAATACTTTCGAAGACGAAAATGCTTTTGAAAGAAAAAAAAAATTCACTTTTCAAAAAGGACCTACACCATGATGGTGAGAGTGAAGAAAACAAAAAACTAATGAACAAGCAATAGATAAAGACCCAAACCAATCTTTCAATGGAAACAAAAATAACAAGCAGACCAAACTAGTCTTTTCAATTGCATGAGAAAAGTGATCATTCAAATAATGAGCAAATGATAAAGACAAAGAAGCTCAAATTTCAAATGATCATTGGTTCTTAACCAAACAAGCACACTCAGATTCCAAAATCAGAGAGCATATCTTTGTAGAGAAAAGTCAAGAAACGAAAGTCAAGAAAAATGGATAGGAAGAGCCTTTGATTTCCTAAGACTATTCGTGCACAAAAACGAAGACAAGAAAACATCAACCAATGGTCCAAGAAGCTCTATTCAGGCACCTATAGTGATCTGGGCAGCTGAACATGCAAAAGTCTTAAAGCCAAAAATTTAAAAAAAAGGGTTGTTACACAGTGCGAGAATGGGTCATTCTCACAGGCTAGCTTTGAGAAGAGTGCAAGAACCTCACACTGGACCTAAAATCAAAGTGTGAACTTCATATATTCTCGCAGGCCACTGTGGAGTGCAGTGCGAGAATGTCTGAAACTAAGAAAATTTTTGGAAAAAGACACAAAATTTGAAGAGGCCTCTGGACCCAGAGGGTCTATCAGGGTATCCTGAAGACTCAGAGATTGATATGAATGGAGAAGGGTAAGGCAAGAGTAAATGGCCAAGGAAAAACACAAAAAACCACAAAGAAAATGGGTTATCTCCCCAGTGGAGTCGCCAATTTTGTTATTGGACTAATCGGTAGGTGCGGACACTAACAGATCTCCCTAGATCCACCTGGATCTAGAAAAAAATAGGATAGGACATGACTCTTTCCCTAAGTTTTGACCATTGAATTAGCTAGTAGGGAGGAACAAGTAACATACCTTTGTATCGCTTCCTAAGGTCTCTGTTGCTCTCACTTCGCTCCGGTGCTCTCGTGAGGTCAAGACCAAGACAACACAAACCAACCAAAGTCAAGATAGCAAAATATATTCAATTGTCAACTTATGTATATGATCAAGGCATTACACAATAAAGTAAGAATGACTTTATGGGAAAAGGACATGCCGATGTATCATATTAATCGAAAGTAGAAGATACAACCTAATCGCCTTGATGTTGCAAGCTTCCTTTCGATGGCTCTCGGTTCCAACACACACACTTGCTCAATCCTTGCATGAAGAAGATCAAATCCCTCTTGATATACTTGCTAGAGTCTCCAAGCTCCTGTTCAAGCTAGGTCCTTCACACAATTCTTTCACTAATTCTCCAATGAATCTTGCTTAACCTTTTCCGTGAGAATTCCATCAATATATAGGAGATAATAAGATGGTTACTTGGATAAGAATGATCCCACAATATCAGGGAAACCAGTAAAAGGATAACCATTCGAATGCAACCCATTCTTCTAGAAGATTCCCTTCTAGAACCATCGATACTTCATCTTTTTGCAAGCTTTAGAACAAGTTCACACCCTAGCTATGTAGCACAGTGCAAGAAGTTTGCACCCTAGCTGAAGGTAGCCTGCGAGAATGGGTCATTCTCGCACCCTAGGATATTAGCAACCTACGAAATCTCTTCAAAAGTAAGTTTTCTGGGAAGAGATGAATGTCACTTTTCTCAGGAGAAATTTCTTATGAGGAGCCTGAGTACACCATCATCAATACACCATCAAGATTGACCAAAATCATGGGTAACACCTGCGAGGTCAATGACAAATATTGTGACCTGCATGGGTCAGTTCTTCCTTACTAGCTTTCCTGCAATGAGTTGGCATGTTAGGCACACTGCACCATTCTGGATGGAAGCTACCTTGTAGCCTCGTGTATGCTTCTCAACATCGCTATATGTATCCTTGATCTTCTGTGCTAGTGAGCGATCTGTGGATTTTCCTGGATAGAATTCCTATGGATCAGGTCCTTGCATACTCAATCTTGTGATCCTATGGATTAGTGTCAGATCGACTGTGATACAACAGTCTATCCATAAGTAGCCACCATGGTAACATGAAAGTAGTAGCTGGACACAGGCGTTCACTTTTTTGTGCCTTCCGAATTGTGGGATTTTCATTACATTCAACAGGGTGGACTACGCGAGGTTCATCGTCTACTGCTGGGGGATGATCTTTGAGTTCTTCCTCTTTGTCCTGGTCAGGTATTTATACAAGGCGAGCATGTTATGGTTCTTTCGATCTCCAAGGTTGAAGTCACTGAACTTCAACACTGCATTCTTTTCTTGATGTGCTCGAATTGTGTGTATCCCCTTTGGGAGGTATGCAGTAACTATGGTGTACTTGAAATATCTTGGTAGACTATCATGACTCACCACGTCGGCCAGAGGCGGGATGTAGTCAGGCAATATGGTCAGGATCAGCTTTGCATTTTCTACGTCATCCCTATGTGTGTCTCTCTTTTTTGTGATGACTCAGGATGGTCCGGCTCCGCGAGCAGTTGATGGAGAGGCTTTCACTCCTCTCATCAATGAAACTTGAATACTTGCATACATTACTTTCTTGGCCATGAGATCAATGAGAACTTCTTTGATGATTTTCTCTACGGCATTGAGCTCGTCCAACATGCACGCTCAGATCGGGTAACTCGGGTTAGAAGAGTAACTAGTCAATGGACGGGATGGATGGAAATAGCACGAGGATCGCTGTGTGAAATCAACTATTATGCGGGCTCAAATAATCAAGGTTAGAAAAAGTGTTCTTGGTGCATGGCGTGATGGGATAAATAGATAACTTGGCAACAAATCTCTTACAATGGGTGAGATGCCTTCATTAACTTATTTATGTCTGTTAAGGCGTAGTTCCAACAGTCTGGTGGCGAGTTGTCGGGCCATAAATTCCTTCCTACCTGTTTGGGGCATCATTCTAACAGTTATACTGTTCCCAATGGCTATATTTATTCAACCCAGTGAAGTTCCATGTGACATTGTTCTGATATCCCGACGAATTTCCAATTTTGCAAATTTTCTTTCTGCGAAGTTCCCTCTGGAACCTTCAGTAACTTTTCGATCTTGTCTCTCTTATTAATTAGTTTTCTAGCCTTATTTCCAGTGAGATTTGTCTCAATATTCCTTTTTCCATTCTGATTTTTATCTCCTTTTGGCATAGTAACTTCGCATTGTTGAGATTAGTTCCTAAGTTTCAAGGGTAACACTTCATCTAAATCTGGAATAGGTACTTCAGTCTTCTGCGAGTCTTCTTGTGTTCTTGCAACTTCGACATCCCAGTCACTGGTGTTAAATAGCTTCGATATATTCTCCCATTCTTCAATCAAGTGTGTGATCCTCTTAGTCATGAAATATTTTAATTCTTGCTTCTTCTGCTCTAAGACTTATTCTTCCTTCCTTCTGGCCTGATCTCTTTCAATCCACGGTTTTCCTAGTAACATAGCAAATGGAGCGTTGTTCTCAATAAATTTAACAACTTCAAATTCTTCCTTTGTCGAAGTTCCATTGGCACTCATAGATATCTGGGTGAGCTTTCCACATAGGTTTATCAGCTTTCCTCTGAATTGTCCTATTCCTCCCAATGAAGGAATCATAGCAGGCTTTCCTAAAGTTTCCCAAGTTATTTCTATCATAATATTCACTTGTGTTTCCTCATCCAAAACACATTCAATGTCAAAGTCTCCTATTCTTTATTCTATGCATTCTTTCTCTTTGAAGATCTCTGATAAGATGACATGTCGGTGGTCATTCAGGGTTTCTTTCATATGTAGCAATACTTTCTCTGATTGTTTCTGGGGTTCTACCATGGTTTCAATTGCTTGACCTTTCTCATGGTATTCTTATATCATATTCATCCTTTTAACCTTAGCAATCATTCTAAGTAAATCCAATACTTCATGATCCATACTGTTGCAACAGAGGCAACTAGGTCTTCTACAAGGACATTCCTTAGCAAGATGTCCCGATTTTCTACAACTGTAACAAAGGGTTAATCCTCTCTTTCTTTTAAATGATCCCCAACCTTTCCTATTTTATGCGCTAGGATCATAGTAGCTAACCTACAACAAATTCTTTCTAGGGTCCTGCATCCATTTGTTAGTCTAAACATTCTCTCTATGCATAGGTATAAAATATATGTTATTATTCTTATCAAATCTACTCATATCAAATATTTGTTCTTCTATCAGTGCCCTTGTTTTCAAGCTAGGACAAAATCTATCAATCATACCTAGATCCATATTATAGAAACAAAAAATTCCACTTTTCTCACTTCTACAGAGCACAAAGCTTATAGATCTTACCTTTTTAGTCTCCCTTTCACCTTTATCATGACACAAAGCTTCCAGATCTTACCTCTTTTCTTCATATCTGACCTTTCCTCTTGGCACAGATCTTTACAGATCAAGTAGAATACTACGCACTAGGGCAACAGATCTATGCACAGAGATTTCATAGTTTCAAGTTGGATCTTTGCATAAATCTTATTCTTCTTCAGTTCCCAGCAATCACAGTTTCAGTTTCATATCTTTTCACAAAGCTTCTTCTTCCTCAGTTCCTAGCAATCATAGTTTCAGGTCCCAGCAATGGAACCATTTGTTGGCACAGGGGCAGACCCAGAGTTCAACGCTCAAGAGTGCACCAACAAAACCCTAACTACCGGCCCTTTCGGCAACACCTGCGAAGTAGATGAAGTCTCACCTGAGGTAGAGGTAGGGGTGTTTGCAGGACTCCAGTGTTGGCACAGGGGCAAACCCAAGGTTCAACGTTCAAGAGCACACCAACAAAACCCTAAATACCAGTGCTTTCGGCAACACCTGCGAAGCAGATGAAGTCTCATCCAAGGTAGAGGCAAGGGTGATTGTAGGACTCAAGTTTCTGCAACCTTAGCTGGGAAACAGATCTATGATTCTAATAATTAACAGATCACTTAGAAGTTAATGTTCATCAATATCTAGTTCTTAGTTACAGTGCAGTAAAAACCCTAATTATAGAGCGTCGCAGTATTCAACCAGATCTAAGGCATTCAAGCACTAAGCACATCCAAATAGGTCAGATCTAACATTCATCCATATTAATAAGCACAAAGCATCAACAGATCTATCTATCATTCATCTATATTAAATCACTAAGCAAGTAAACACATAAACACATCAATACATCGCACAAAGCAAGGAAACACAACATGTACATGGTTCACCCCCACCCTGGGGATATGTCCACCAACTCTTCTCTTCTTTACTATCTTCGGTCAAGCTTCTTACAGGCACATAACATCCAAGTCCTACTCCACAGAATACAAGAGATCTGTGTGCACTTTGCTAGATCCTCCTTCTTCTTGCTAGGGTACAACACCAAGCTTTTACACAGTCTCTTACAATTACATGCACTTAGCCCTGCAAGCTTCACACAGTATGCACAAAGTAGTTACAATTCCCACTTTCACTTAGCACAACATCACATAGATGTATATCTATATCCTTACACGCCTAGACATCTATTTACATTACAAAATCAGGCCTATACATGGGTAAACCCATGTGCCAACATTCCCATACCCATTACATAATCCCCAAAACCCAAAAATCCCTAAAAGGTGCCGAGATCACGCGATCTCTTCTTCGTCTTTTTCTCCGCCTTCAATAGCCTGTTGAAGTCCCAAAAATAGGTCACATATGACCAAGAATCCTCAAAACTTGTTCAAGTGCCAACACTACGCCAGAGTGTCGGATCTTTGCAACTATAAATGGGCCCAACCAATGCATGCACAACTTACCTGGATGTTTCTGGTATCAACTGTCATAAAGTAGGACCTTATCTCCTTGTGCAAATGTTTTAGTCTTAATGTGCCTATCATGCCAAGCATTCTTCCTAGATTTCTCAATTGATTGGTGAAAGTCTACTAAAAACTTGTTCTCATCAAGTTCTTGCAACTCCGTAAATCTTTGTACAACTGATTCATCCTCTGACATGTGTGTAATTTGTACAATGTATAGACTTGGGGTAATGAAATCCATAGGTACCACAACATCTTTCCCATAGAATAGCTAAAATGGAGTATACTTGTGGAGCTTCTTCGTGGCTATCCTATAATCTCATAAAACTGGTGGGACTCTGTCATCCCAATCTTCCTTGTTTGTGCAACAAACCTTCATTAATCCTCTCTCCAGAATCTTGTTAAATGCCTCTATTATGCCATTGGCTTGTGGCTAGTAGGGGATACTTTTATGATGTTGTATTAATAACTCTGTTTTAAGCATTTCTATTTTACTACACATAAAATGACCACCCCAATCACTGGTTAGACTCCTAAGACATCCACACTGAGTGATAATGATTTCAAAAATAAACCTGGCAGCAGTATCAACCTAGAAATATTGAATAGATGTTTCTGTATCCCATCGTCTAAGGTAATCAGTTGCGGTAATAATATACCTAGCCTTTCAATGCTTATTCATGGGGTTGATCGGTCCAATGAATTCAACCGCCCACTTCTCAAATGCTTGCAGAGCTCAAACTGGCTGAAGATACAATTCGTCTCATCGTGATGGCTTGCCTACTCTCTGACAGTCGTTGCAAGATCTAGCATATTCCTTCACATATTTGAAGAGTGTGGCCCACCATAATCCATCTTGGATGACTTTATGTGCAGTGGCCTTTCCTCCAACATGGCCTCCCGTAACTCCACTGTGGCACTCCCACAGTATGTCTTCTATTTCATGGTCTAATACACACCTCATGAGGATACTATCTAGGACCAACTTATACAATTTCACTATAATCAATTGATAGTCCACTACTTGAACCACCATATAGTGATTCTGAGTTGCAAAGTACATTTTTGGGCATGCCCCTTGTTAGCACCAGAAGTCGCCCTTCGTAGTTTTATGTCACAAGTTGGTTACAAAAAGGTCAAATGGGCGCGGTCTCAGGAAAATATCATGTTAACTCAAAAAATGGACTGACATGCACGAGCAGGTGAGGTCTTAGTTTAACCTCAGATAGTAAGTTGTAGTAAGGGTGAGTAGGAGGAAGACTTCGGTGGGGAAATGTAGAGATCTGTCGAGAACATCAAGTCTCTCAGCAGTCCAATGAGGAACAATTTAAACATGAGAACTTCTAGCATTCAAATCTCAAAGAAGATGAAAGGACCTATAATCAAACTTTCATCATAATGCAGTCATGGTAATTCAATTGAATAGGTCAATCATGAACTCTTTCAACATCAGAAAGAAGCAAGAGGGAGTAAGAAAGCTGACTGTCATTAAACAAGAAGTTTCAAATGCATATACATAACCATATAACTAGAGAGTTCATTAAAAAATTACAATCCAGGAGCTTTGCTCTACCATCGACCCTTACAAAATATAAAAAATAAGTATATATACTCAAACCAACTTGCTCCCTTCATAATCATGCTCTGGTCATTGCATTCAAGGCTCAACGTCTGCATCTTCTTCTGTTAGGATGCACTTGCATTCTTCTGTCAGACGCGATCTCGGATCAGTATGGGTCTTGCAGAAAAATTCATTGACAGGGAGACCTTGGATTGACAACCTGCCTCCACGGCCAAGCTTCCATGCTTTCCATTTATGTGGTCAAATGAGGTTTCAACCACCTTCCCTATTTCTATTAACTACCTATGTTGGGATCGAGACGAATTTTGACATCCATGAATTCTCTAGGCGAGATCACGACTCCTTTGAGTCAATTTTGGTGGCTCGAGGCCACATAGTTCTTTATTTGTAATCAACTCGGGTG
Organism: Picea sitchensis; assembly: GCA_010110895.2. NCBI lineage: Eukaryota > Viridiplantae > Streptophyta > Pinopsida > Pinales > Pinaceae > Picea > Picea sitchensis. The sequence continues at coordinate 18,507 of SNQJ01S0157995.1, forward strand.
CTCCAACCTTTCACGCAGCTCCTTCCCATCACCCCATGCAACCGCAGGTCATGACCATGTTGTTTTCCCGCATGACATTTCGGGGCTTCGCATTTCGGGAGTTTTCACTCCCCTTGATCTCCAATTCTCCGATGCTCGATCCTGTAGAATGACCCATATAGATGAACGGTAGGATATCCTTCAAATCTAACAGCCACAATCGTCTCCTCGATCAACTTCAGTCACATTTTTTCCAATCAGGCACTCGCCTTTCATTCAACCCTGCCTCCATATAATCCTGAGCCACGACCACAGGCCCAACTCTCAGGCGCGTCATGAAATCATGATGGCTCAAATCAAGTGACACGTGCCCCTCTATAATGGATGATCCAGATCATTTCATGGCTTATCGCCTCACGAGTCTTCAAGACTCGTCCCTGCTACTTTCTCGATTCGTGAAATCGTGACAAGCTGATCCTGCACCACGCGTCCCTTAATTTGGATGGCTCATATTGAACCATCAGCCTTTCAGGTCTTGGTATTTTGGGCTATGGATGTGCCTTGCAATGAGAAAACCGAACTCTCGATTCCTGATCCTCCGAAATTTTTCGATGTTAGATCAGTGACCCTTGACCCTTCACGATCGGATGACCCAGATCATTCCTTTTTGTGAATTAGGATTTTGTGATCCTTGCTGAACAATTTTACAACAGTCAAACTCCCGATTCCTATGCTTGCTTGCTTCATTTGGGTCCCTACTAAACCATTCTCAGTGCTACTGCCTATGACACTGAATACTTGGATGACATGTTTGGGACTTGGGAAAATAGAAAATTTCAGGGCCGATATCTCTTAGACAATTTCGACAGGGAAAATCGGTCGATAAAAAGGATGAAGGAAAACAAAAGAAAAATACACGTTTGGAGGAAAAATCTATGATCGGTCTGCAAAAAGGGAAAAGATAGGAAAAGTCACAGACTTAGGTAAAAACCACAACTCACAAGAACATGACAAGATTAAGTGCTAACATTTTTCTCCATAGGGGATGGCATGCTCCCTGCGAGATGCCAAGAATGCGCAGCTCCAATGCCTTTCTTTGGGTTATGGAGTCTCCTATTAAAAAAAAAATAAGAGTAAAACATGAATGGTATTTACAATGGTGGAATGTCGATTGCAGCTTTAAACAAAAAACCTTTTCAGGAAGTGCCCATTTACAGGGCCAACAAAAACTTCATCCCCCTCCAGATTCTATAACCTATAAGTATTATTGGGGAAGGCCTCAGAGATATTGAAGGGTTTGATCCAAAGTGCTTCAAATTTACCATGCTTGCCTTTGTCCTGTCTAGGCATATCTCATTTGAGCACTAGATATCCTAGCTGGATATACTCTTTTCTGCTTTCCCTGTCAAAGGCCCGCTTGATTTTCAATTGACGGTCATGTGCTCTACCTATGAATTTCTCTCTAGTCTTCTGCACTTCTACCAGTTGATGAATTATTCTGATCATGTCATTAGGATATTTGTGGCAATCTTGGAAGAATTTCGCCATAGGAAAAGCGAGCTGTGAGGGAAAAATTGCTTTAGTCCCATACACAATTTGAAAGGGAGAGATACCAAGGGACCTCTTTGTTGTCACTCTATCAGCCCACAGAGAAAATTTGAGCTTTGAATCCCATGCTTTCTTGTATTCCTCTAGCAGTCATTTGATGATCTTTATCAGGCTTTTGTTAGAAGACTCTACTAATCCATTGCCTTGCGGATAGTAGGGAGTAGAATGAATTAATGCAATTCTGAATTGCTCACAAAACTTGATCAATGGTTCATCCTTGAAGGATGCAGCATTATCAGTGATGATCCTAGTCAGGAAACCAAACCTTACTATGATATCCTCCAAAAAACCAATGATCACCTTATGAGAAGCATTCCTTGTGGGGATAGCCTCTATCCACTTGGTGAAATAATCTATTGTAGTTAGCATCCACCTGTGCTGACCACTTGAAGGAGGGTGAATCTCCCCAATAAAATCTAGACACCACTGTTGAAAGGGTCTTGAGGTTAGCACAGGCTTCAATGGAAAAGACTTGAGCCATTGTTTCCCAGAAAATTTCTAACATTTGATACAAGCCTTGACTATCAGACAGACATCAATGAATAGAGTAGGCCAATAGTACCTAGCCTTGAGGATTTTGTAGGCTATGGTTTTCTAGAAATGATGTCCCCCACATAAGCTATCATGAAAATCAAATATAATCTTTTGGGCCTCTTGTGGGTTTAGACATATTAGAAGCATGCCCAGAGGGTCTTTCCAATACAATACCTGGTCAATAAGGCAATATCTGATTTCTTTGAGCTTCAAATCTCTTGCCTTGCTTTTTCCCATACTAGCTTGGTGGCTTTTATTTCCAAGTCAAATTCAAGGATCTTGGCGATCCATTTGCTCCTTCTCCCGTCTATGTTAGGCTGAATGAGACTGTCCTTCACAGAAGCTGAAGGAACATATGCAATGATCTTTGAATGTAGGACATAGACTCTGAAAGCCTTGAGAGCTTTCACCAAGGCATAGGCCTGCCTCTCCATGATTTCATATATGATCTTTTCATATCTCAGTGCTCTACTGAAAAAGGAAATAGGCTACTCCATCCATGCATTATTCTTCTGCAGTAAAATAGCTGCAAATGTATCTAATGAAGCAAAGGAAAAAATCAGAAAATCCTTGGAATAATCAGGACTGATTAGCATGGGTGCCTCAGTCAATGCCTTTTTAATTTGGTTTAAGGATTATCTAGGCTCAACATTCCATTTCACTTCATTCCCCTTCCTGAGCATGGCTATGATATGCTTCACCAATTCAGAAAAAATTGAAACAAACCTTCTCAGGAAATTGATTTTACCCAAAAAGGACTAAACTTCTTTCTTGGATTTGGGAAGCAACAAGGCTTGAATAGATTCTACCCTGTTGGAATTGATCCTAACCCCTTCAGCTGATACTATGTGCCCCAGTAATTTTCCCTCTTTCATGGCAAACAAAGACTTCTTGGGATTTAAGGACAGACCAAATTTCCTGCATTTCAGGAAAACCCTTTTTAAATGCTCACAATGCTCTCTATCTGATCTAGAGAAAACTATAATGTCATCCAGATAGATGACCAATAAATTGTCCTTTTCTCCAATTAAAGTGATATCCATGGCTCTCTGAAAGGTCTCCCCCATGTTCATCAAACCAAAGGGCATTTTGGCATACATGAATGTACCCCAAGGAGTGGTGAAGGTTGTTTTTTCTCTATCTTCGGACAGGACAGAGATCTGATTGTAGCCAGAAAATCTATCAATCATTGAAATCCCGGATGCACCTATCACCCTCTGCAATATGTGTTCCATCTTTGGCAAAGGGTAATTGCCTTTCTTGGAGCTTCTGTTCAAGTTTCTAAAATCAACACAGAGTCTGATTTCTCCATTCTTTTTTCTCACTGGGACCAGGTTGGCCACCCATTTAGAATATCTCAAAGGGATAATGATTTGGGCATACAACAACTTCTTTACCTCCCTTTCCATAATAGGCAGTAGTATAGGATTGATCTGTCTTAATTTCTTCCTAAATGGTTCTGCCTCCTCCTTCAGTGGAATCTTGTGCTCAATGACACCGGTGTCATATGTCCTGAGTTCTTGATAGGTCCAAGCAAACACATCAGTGAATTCCTTTAATAACTCAGTATACTCGGCCCTATGCTCCTTTGGCAGAATTCTTGACAATTTAACAAACTTGGGATCCTCCTCTATATCAATGTTGCACTCAGCTACATCAACATCCTTGACTGAGCCTTTAAGATTTACTGCCACATCGTTCCCATCGAACAATCTTTCCAAAGGAACCAGTCCCTTTGGAAAGTGATTGATAGGCAGCTGAACAATATGGTGATTGGAAATTTTATTCAAAAATACTTTAGGGGGATGGTCACCCTCAGAATCATGATCCTGATCAATGTGTAATGCAGAGAACTCATCAACCTACTCAAGAAATCTTCTTATTTCAAGATCATCCTCAAATGCCTTCCAATGCTTGATATTATCAGGTGCATAGGGTCTATATCTAATCTCAACATCATACATGAGCTTAGGTGGTAGTGGGATCCTGAACTGACTTGCTGAGATAGATAGAGAATCGGCTATGACATTTTCTTCTCTGGGAACAAATCAAATGTTGAAATCCAAGAAAAAAATGTCAACCAGATCCCACACTTCATTCCTATAATTTCTAAGCTAAGGGTGTTTGGCTTGACAAGATTTTCTGATCTGCTAGAAATTCAACTCAGCATCCCCGAACACTATTATAGCTTAAATTCCCATATCTTTTGCAGCCCTCAAACCTAAAACAACATCTTCATATTCCGCCACATTATTGGTAGTTTCAAAATCTAACTTGTATGACAGGGATATGGTTTCTTGACAAGGTGACACAAAAACCACTTTGGCACCAACACATTCCCTAGAAGAGGCTCTGTTGAAGCACATCCTCCACACAAAAGTAGTTGGGGGATGTATTTCATGAGAAGAGATGGGTTTCTTTATGATCTCAAGAGGGGGGTCAGGGGTATCTGTGAGTTGTAATAAGCTAGATCCCAAATTAGTTTCAATGGAAAATATGGGATGATTGGTGGGGTCTGCTTCATCACTAACAATATAGGCC
>SNQJ01S0157996.1:0-15890 GCA_010110895.2 Picea sitchensis
CCCTAGCAATGCCCACAGTCCTAGATCAATACTCATCATGTTAACTCTCATGGGTTTCAAATCAAGAAAATATGATCGATGCATCACCTCATCCTTTGGATTTTCTATGGAAGCCATTGCAGAAACCCCTTCTAAACCTATGATTGTGTGTAATTAACCATGAATTATGGTTTCCATGCAATGACATAAAAACATTGTAAATGTATTATTGTAAATTCCAAAAAATGACTATGGGGCTGAAGTCTTAAAGTACTGGCCATGATACCACTAGAGGAGAGAGTGAGGAAGCCTATGGAGGGGGTTTATTATACCATGACTAGGTGTTGGCATGTAATGGGAAGACCCAAGTTTTAACATTAATTCACCAACAAAACTCTAAGGATATCAACCCTTTTGGCATCACCCGCAAGGAGGTAAATTCTCACCCAAGGTATCCATGGGGACTACAGGAACCAGGTTTCCCTAGTTGTGAAGGGATGTGAGACATTCATTCTTACTAGTCTACTTAAAATTCATTCATTATACCATATACCATATGATCAAAACCATCATATAACATATTCATATTAACCATTCATTCATTAAGTGAACAAACACATCATAACATACACAAAGAAACCATATTTAACATGGTTCACCCCAAACTAGGATACATCCAAAACGATAGGATTCTTATACTATTATTCAACATCATTTCTTATAAAATGTGTGCATTGTGCTTATACATGATAATCCAGTTCTACCCAATATTCCCTTTCTGTTCTTGCATACAGTGCACACTTAGCTCAAAACTCACTGATCCATGCCAGACTCTCCAAATTCAACTCGAACTCGAACTCTAAAAGATTTTATATTTTTTTCACTTTCTACCCAAAGCCCATACATATTTATACATTTACATTAGGGCTTATCCCATTACAAAATGGACCAAAATGTCTAACTACTTCTGACTAACTTGTAACACCCATGTTTCCCCTATTTTGTAAATATAACTATATTGGCCAAGAGACTATGGAAAACTTGATATGTGTGAATGTTTTATTTGATGGACCTTTGTATAAAAGGTCAATGAATGTAAATTATGTTATTTACTAGAAAATAGATAAGTGTTGCATGACTACTGGAAGGGAGGTTTTCCAAGAGAGACCACAAATTATATGAAAGAGGTGGTGAGGAGAACCTGGAATGGTTGATATAAACCCCACCAAACCATTACTTTGCTGGATTTAATTTCTCACGATCAGAACAACCCTCTGACCTAGGAATGAATTAAAGTCAGGCTGGTAGGTGGGAGTACCTACTCAAGAGTTAATGAGGGGATGGGGAAGAGAACCCATCTTTAAGGCTTCCAAACCTAAACACAGACTGGGAATTCAGGCCACACACAATATTGTTGAGGAAGGAAAGAAAGGAAGGCATGGTAGGAAGAGGAAGACCTGTGAAAAGTGCAAATACGTGAGATTAATCTCCCAGGTTTGAGGAAGAACTGTGAAAAATAGTGAGTTTTGATCGCAGAAAATAGAGACTAAGTCAGGAGAAGGAGAGTAGCCTTCATCCCTATCTATGACTGAGTCATGATAAGGAGACTAACCTTCTTCCCTATATATTACTATGCTGAGAGAAGGAGAGTAACCATCGTCCCTAACTTTCGTTGAGCTGGAAGAAAATATTTAATCTCAAAGCATTGAGGTCTAGCTTGGGTGTGGCCAGTGGTAAATCCATTAGGAGTGCATGAAACTATGGTTGGGTGGAAATGGGCACCCCTTTCAATAGTCGCATCACGTCTTCTGGTTCTGATAATTGTTTTCATACTTTGTGTATTGAGCTAAAATAATGGATTAATGCATGGGTTTATATATATGTATCTATAAATGGTTTTTTTGTAGAATGCTCATGATATGTGTATGAATTCATCTCCTTGTGAACTTATGCTTTTGACTGATAGTCTGTATGCCCCATATTAGCCCTTGAGGCATCTTGGTACATAAGCCTGTAGGATGTCTGAGATAGGAGATATCATGTCAATCTGAACCTGTCCTTCTGAGGAGGATATCTCTTTTAGACTCCTTGCTGTGAAATTGAGATTTCATGCACAAGTCCTTAACCATTTCAGGATAAAGCTCAGGAAGGATAACGAGGTTCAAACCTTTAAAGGGGAGATATCTTCATTTGGAAGATGAGTGGATGAGATCCGTTTGGGAGGACTGATATGACCAACACATAGGAACCTTAGGCTAAGCTTAAGGGAGCTAAGTCCTCTTGGCTTAGGAGCTCCTAAAGTCCAGGAGTTCAGAGTATTTCCGACCTTACCAACCTTGAATTGGCCGAAGGTAACCGAGAGACTCGGTTACTAGCAATTTGACCAGTAATGAATGGTTTCCCTAGTCATTATGTGAACCTATCTTACTATCTAAACCAGGATCCAACTACCCATAACGAAGTAGCATGAAGCACCAATCAAGAATGCTCGGGGGTCCCCTCAGCCATTGGATCTACACTAAGATAACTTTGACAAAGTTATACTCTGGGAGGATGGATATTATATAGCATCAAACTCCTTGAACACCAAATTTACGAAGTAAAGGAGAGACATAGATTTAGGGAGATCGTTCGGAGCCTCGCCTATTGATTAAGGTTGGTTTTCATTGATGTCAACCTTTGAAGGAAGTTGGAGAACCCAGGTTTGGGTAATGGACCCATATTTGTTTGATGGATAATGCTATGGGTTTTGATATATTTGTAGGTAATAATATTCTATATGGATATTACATGTCATTCCATTTCTAGTGGTATGTGGAATGTCACATAACTCCTCACGGTTAGAGAGTTATGGCCTTTTGAAGTTGGAGAACCGTCATGAGTCATCTAGAATCCCCAAAACGTCGAAGTAGTCAAAGTGGTTCAAGAGATTTTTATAAGGTAAATAATAAAGTGAAGTGATGAGTGTACTAGAATTCAAAATGAATACAAAATAAATTATTTAAATAATAAAGTTAATGGAGAAATTACTAAGTTGACAAATTGTTAGAGGTGGGTTATCCCTAAAATAGGAAAGTGGTTTAAGATGGTTAGAAGGTAACCTTGATGTAAAGTGAAGTGAGTGTACTATAGAGTCAAGTGGATACAAAATAAATGATTTAAAAAATAAAGTTAATGGATAGAATTACTAATTGGACAAGTGGTTAGAAGTTGGTTAGCCCTAAATTAAGGAAGATGGGTTGAGATGGTTAAAGGTATTATAGGAAGCTGCATGAAGGTATAAATAAGAGGAAAGGATCTATAATTTTATATAACACTTGAACATATTTAATATCTATGGGTGTAGGAATTGCTCCAAAAGGATATCTAAGCCAAATTTGAGAGAAGGTGAAGTGAAGTGGAAATTAGAGGGAGGATAAATTCTTTTGATGATGTTTTCTAGGTATGTTATAGGTCATCCCACAATTTTGATAGCTGTTTTCTAGAATGATTAGGACAGCAAAATTAAATTGAGAACATATCAATAGTTTTGGTACAATGAATTTTTAGCTGTGAGTCGTTGTAGTTTGTAGTTACCTCCATGGAAAATAGGGTTTGTGGTTAGTCCACAAACCAGTCTAAAATAGGTGTTTCATGTAAAAGCGTCATAAATTATTCATAACAAATACAAATTTAGTAAGAAAAATGTGTTGGTTAGAGTAGAATTCTTTAGTATTGTGTGTAAAATTTTCAGACCCATACAAAACATATATGCGTCACGGTGCACACTTACAAAGTTCTCTCTCTATAATAGAAAGCGAGAATTCAACAAGGTATGCCATTTTTTCTATAGCTCCTTTTGTGAGAGGTTACAAATGGTATTTTTGAAGGAATTACATAAAACACTGTAGAAGAACTTGTTGTGTTCTATTTTCCAGATATTTATTTATTCGAGGGTACATAGTTATGATTATTTCAATTTAGAATTGTTGACATGCCTGAGCTAGTCCGTGAGACTAAAGGAAACTTTGATGAAAATGCTAGTCTCTTTGTTGTTGCGTTGGAAGGGTTTGTAGGTATATGGTCATACACCATTTCTATTCTGAGTTACAAATAATATTTGAATGATATATAGAAATTGATGAGGGTTTTAGGTAGAGGTACATGTTGGAATTTTTATAGTTGAGACAAGTAGTTGATGAGTTATTTTGTCTACATGAGGTGTATAGTTGATGATGTTGGTACATATTTATGAGTCATAGTTGATGATTAGTTGATACATGTGTTTATGCTTGGTACATGGTTGGATACACTTGTATATGGTCTGTGAGGGTTGATTCTGAGGTTGAGCTTCTGAGTTGATATGGTTGGTGGATAGTTCGGGTTTATTGGTATAAGTTTACAAGAATATATCTCAAAGTGATAGTGTGGCAATGGTTCAATCATTCTACTGCTACTGATGAGGGGTGGTTGGATGGGAAATGAGGCAGTGGTTCACCCTTAGGTTGTAGTAGAAAAGAACATGGGAGTTGTAACCTTCTTCTAGTTAGCCATAGAATTGGGGATTTGGAGCTTCCTCAGGTTGTAGCTGAGAAACCTAGGGGTTAGAGTGTCCCTTCCGATTTAGCTACTCAAAATAAAGGGAATTTAGTTGCTTGCTTCCAATGAATGTAATTCTTCAAGACATATAAAGAAAAACATTCAGTGGTTTTCTCACCCTTTAGGTTTGTTGGGCTCTAAAGATGTCTAAAATATAACCTCAACCATCATCCAAAGGTAGGCTCTAGCACAAGGATTTTACTTATCATCATTGAGTTCTTACCTTCCATTTTCAATACCCCTCCTCCATAGATGAACCCCTGCAAATGAACAACAATCGTAAAGGGAACAAAAATTGCTTCGTTCAAATGAACAACAACACTACTTGAAAAGGAACAACAATGCGTGACAAGGGAACGAGAGTCGTTATATTGGGCAGAACTAATGTTGTATTAATTGTGTTGTATTACTTGCTTGTATACTTAATTTATCAACCGAGGTTTGTGTGTGAAGCACATGCAAAGTATATATGCAAGATTGGCGGAACTAATCTAATCTAAGGTTTAAGCTTCTGGTAGAAATAGAATCATTAATCTAACACACAGCTGAAATATAATCATTAATATAACACACAATGGAAATAAAATCATTATTCCAACACACGAATGAAATAGAAACATTAATCTAACACATGAATTGGTAAATGAAATTAATCTAGGAATGGAGAAAGTGCCATTGAAGGAAATTAATCTAGGAATGAGAACTACATTGAAGGAAAAGAAAATACAACATGTGAGGAGTTGAATGACTGACACAATAACATGTATGTGATCTCACCAATGAAGCAATCTTACATTATAATAATCAAATCAATCTTCATAATAGAATATTGAAAGCATGAAAACCAAATCCATGAATCCAAATCACAAGAATTCCTTTCTCTTTCAAATCCTAAGGACTACTACTAAATGAATACAAAATAACTTTAATTAATTGAATCCTCTGTGAGAGAGATCACTCTCTTTTATACATAAGAGACTTGAAGATAGAATAGCCATCCATTATATATCCACTATTCTCTCAACTGTTTTCCCATTATTACAAAATGTAATCCCTTCAAATCCCTCACACACATCTCTCATATATCTTGGATAAGATATTCAATAAATCTCATGATATTCTCCTTGGAATGGGATTGAGTTATCTTCTCAAGTCTTGAAATGGTGGAGTAAGTGTTTGAGAAGTCCATTTGATTTAATCCTTCACATATTCCTACACATTACAAATATCACACTTTTTGAGATATATATGAAAACATGTGGATTTTCTAACATTTAATCACAAATTCCCTTTTAATACTAAAATGAATAAAAGTGGAAAATAGTAGAATTGAAACCAAGTATATTTATGAAATGATATGATTGAAAGAAAGTTAATGGGGTGATGAAATGTGAAGAATAATGAAAGGAAAGGTGGATCCAAATAGGACATTTATGAGCTAACTTATACCCCTAACAACTTGTTTGCATGTCCTCATGCAACCATGCATGGATCTTCTCAAAGAAATTTTTCTGTCCCCGAATGTTGGCTTTGGTGATGATAATGAATGTTTCGAGGATGGGATTTACATGGAAAACAAGCGACATTTTTCTTATGGTTTGGTTCTTGTGTGACAACCATATGGATATAAAGAATGTTGGTTCATGTGTTAGCACAACATTCATTTCTTTATTTGTTCTCTTCTTGTGGGATAATAATTTACTTACATATTTTTCTTGGAAATATATACTATCAATGTGCATAAAGAAACATCACTAAGTATAAAGAAAGCCTTTCCTTTATTTTTTTGAATCATGCCAATATGTATATCAACATATAAACAAATCCACAGCAGTATATTTGGAAAAGAAATGTTCATAAATGATAAATGAGATGAAAATGGAATGATGGTAGTGGAAAGTGGAGTGATGATAGTGAATAGAGTCCCATACCCCAAAATGGCTTGGTTTCATGTCCTCATGCAACATGGCATAAGTTATAGAAGCGAAAAGGAAAGGAACTTGGTGGGGAATTTTCCAAAATATTCATTGCTAGCGGTTGAGGGAATTACATGATTAAAGTTTAGAAAATAGCAAACCTCCACTTACCCAAAATGTCGATGAACTATGAAATAGGAATATGGTTGTCATTGTAGAGCATGGGAGAAGATAATGTATTGTAGGATCCTGTATGGAAGGTGTGCATTCTTTGTGATTGTGGCCCTTTCTATTTGGATTAGAAAATGTGAAGTGGAGGAATCTAAACTTCTTCTTGAATGAATCATGGAAGTATGGAGGTGGAACCGTGGTACTCTCATATGGCTAAAAGTCATGTTGTTGTAACTATTGATAGAGTCATTCAAAGTCTACAGTCTTCACCTACTGCTAAACCTGATGGGTACAATTCTAGTCCATGTGAATGAATGTGTCGATGTCCAGCATGAAAATAAGTCATTGGATTACCGACCATTGATGAATGTCGTTAACTAATGTGAGCCAACTCACCATTGATTTCAATGAGTGCCAATGTACCCGATTACATCTTACAGAAGTCTTGAATGAATGATTTGATGTCGAGGAGCCACTAAGATTTGATGATCATGGGACATTGATGTATTCCATGATTGTTAGTGAGAGAACTTGCCATTAAGGCATGCAAACCTCTAGGTACTCAAAATGGACTCTAGTCCTATATCCAGATAAGGTGTTGAGGTTGATGGGGAAAGGCTTGTTAAAAGGTGGGCCTTGAGGAATCCCACATGTCGGAGTCCAGCGAGTTAGCTAAAAGAGTGGTGGGATTATAAATGAAAAGATCATTAGTAGCGATTGGTGTATGGCAAGGCAATGTAGTCGTGGAAGGGAGCTAGATTGTTTTATTGACAAGAGCGGGTGAAAAGACAAAGAGATATGTGACTCAGAAAGATAAGTGTGTATGAAGTCATGAAGGATAATTCAATGGAATATAGGCTTCAACGCGGGGATGATAATTTGCTTTGAAGGAGAATTGGAGGAACACAATCATGACACAAATGGGTTTATTAATAGCGCAAATGCCATGATGTGTAAGATGGGAATCAACTCCTTTAAGCAGTCAATAAGACATGTTTTCTTTTCAAAAGTTTGTGGTCTTTGAAAATCACTTGGTAACAAGATGTGAAGCGTCACACATGAAAAAGCTTTAGCACTAATCCCACATGAAAACTTGTGAGATGTTAGAAAATATAACATGCAGAAATAAATTATAAATGTGACAAGGTAAAAGATAAATGGATTTTTATACCTCTTATTAAGTGAATGTACGTGCCGTTTTTCTTCATGATGGCATTAAAATCGTAAAAACATGTGTTCATATTGTTTTTGGGAATTTATAAAAAGGGTCCATTTACAATTTGTTTCTAATTTTTAATCTTCCTTTTATTTATAGATTTTTATAAATGAAGCAAAGAAATAAAAATAGCTTTTATAATAAACAAGCAATATATGTTTTTATTAAAAAGAAAATGAAAAAAACAATTTTTTTTTTTTTTTTTTTTTTTGTTTATAATAAAACAAACAAAAATTATTTTATGATGGTTTATATTTTTTTTGGTTATTATATTATTATTATTATTTTAAATCAAACAAACAAATGAGAGAAAATTAAAAACAAATACAAGAAAAATCTTTATTTTTATTTTATTATAAAACAAAGCGAACAATAGTTTGTTGAAATACATATACCTGTAGCGCAGACCACCATGAATTCTCCAGAAGTTTGTGTCGCCCGAGGGCACAATATTGTAAGTCTGGTCTTTGCTGTCCATTTTCCAAAGTTCTTTGCACAACCACAGATCCAATTAGTTCTGAGACAACGATGGAAGGATCCTTCTCCGCTCTATGATCAGACTGCCCTCTTCACTTTGATTTGTTATGGAGGAGAATGAACCGAGGGTTCATGAAGATCAGCAGGAAGTGCAGGTATCATATGCACATTCGCTGGTAGTTCGCCAACTCTTCCCTTTGAATGAAACCCAAATTACACAACGCCTGTTTGAAGCTCCATTGAGGAGATGAATCCGTCATTAATCATATTGTGGACTCTGAAAACCTCTGTCAAATCACCGCACTCATCGTCACTAAGTAATGCATCCTTGGATCTAACAAATTCATCTAATTTCGAGCTACCATCTTTGCTTTAAGAAACTTGGTGTAACTAGATATTTCAGATCTTCCTCCTAGATATCCGTGCGAATATGCATTAGGTCTGAGGTGATGTAGAAATACTTACTTAGGTAGTGAGAATGTATGGGATAGGAAAATGATGCATGAAGTTTCAATCGATTGACTGCATTGTCAAAAACTCCAATAGTCATAACATGTAGTAATGCACTAAAAACCTTCAGGGGTAATGCCCTCAAAGATTGATCTCCAACAGTATCACATTTACTTTGAAAACTATGAAGAATTGTAGGCAGGAGAGAGAGTCCCTTGGCTTCCCCAAAAACCCTGCGTGCTAAAATGTTAGCACCTAGAATCTGCCATAGTGCCCACAACACATCACACTTAGCATCATCTTGTAGTTTATACTGAGTTCCAGAAATTCTCGTCACCATGCTACTTTTTAAAACCTCAATTAACACACCTAATTCTTCAGGATGAACCTGGCTAGTGTCCTCCAAGAGTAAGCATGATAGAAAGCATAGAGCATCTGATCGATGGGTCACAGATACCAATTACGGTAAATATGAGGATAAATCCATTTGATTTTTGGAATGTTGTCTACGGTAATATGAGCATAAATCCATTTGATTTTCGAAATGTTGTTTGATTTCCCTCGGCCTTTTTGACTAAAGGAAAAAAAAAAGGCAGTCCCATGCAACCAAAATTGTACCATCATCTTCAAAAATTGAGATCTTTCGAAACCCAGGCCCTACAATTCTGGGAGACAAAGGAATTGCCTCATTATTGTGTTCATTATTATCAAAACTACTAGAGATCATAGCTCTTTCCATTCTGGTCTACCGCTAATAGAATGGAAAAAGAATAAAAGGAAATGACTGGTATCCAATCCAGTATCTAGTTTGGAAAACTCCTTATCCCATCGGTCTCTGGGTAGGAAAATGGAGAAGAGAATGTGTGGTAATGGTAGCCCTGAGATCCTTCGAACTCTCATTAACATATACTTTCGTTCATTTTCCGATTCTGCTAGAGACATCAATTGTTATTCGCTAGTTTTGATCAAAGATTTCACTCCTTCACACACACCATGCAAAAGAAGCATCAGATGAATCCTCTGATTCTATATAAGGGAAATGTTAGGATCATATCCGAATCAACCCGATGTACATGATACTGGATCCCGACGTTCATCTGCGTACCCTTATGGAAGATGATATAACGTGACGGTTTGTAAATAATATCGCCGAAAAAAACTTCATTGATTTCCAACAACAAAACTGCCAGATAAACGCCAATCAAAGTTAGAATCATTCCCATCACACAACTAACTATAATTATCTCTTCTTCAAAATCCATATGTATAGACACGGGCCGCTTGAATAAACTCTAATAATGAAATAAAAATGATAGTTTTATCTTCTTCAAAGAATCACGTTTGATTAAATATGGATTGGCAAGAAGATGATGCAAGTCAAATTAATACAAAATCAAACAAGAATGGGATTTAGTCTCACAACCTCCTATAGAAAAAATTCTTTGTTCGGTTGAATAAGAATATAAAAATGGATTTCAGGGGATATGCTAAGAAAAAAAAATGGATCTTCTTACCTGGTCGATCCCTCTCAACATGGACTTACCTGCTCATTCCTTTAGTCAGTTATTCCAGTGCGTCTTTATCTCGTCCAGTTTTTCCATGCAACATCAACGCATGTCATACAATTCCATTTGACCTAGTGAAAGATGCATATCTTCTTCAACGTTGTTTTTTATTTACATTACAACTGTGAGTGATATGCAAGAAAATATTTTCTGCAGAGTGAAATAGAGAATTTTGTTTTAACCAAATTAATTAGGGTCCCATGCTGGTGACGACTGGTTGAAAATGAGTTATTGACCACCTACATTTTCGACTTCCTATTGGGGACCAGAGGCTATATTGTTTTAGATCCCTGTCGAGAAATTACATTCGTGATTTGCAGTCTCATCGTGCACACTCAAGACAAGATTCTTAGGAGGTATTGTATATACCTAACAGAAGGTCCATTATCAACGTTAGATACAGAGGGGTTTCAGGTCTAGTCAAGAAAGATGTGGACTTGATAGGTCGAGGCCATGCATTCTAGGTTGTGGGTTTGAGAAATATACGATGTTCAGCTTCGTTCTAGCGTGTATGGCCTAGGAATAGTAAATAAGAACTTTTTACGAGCCTGTGTGTGTCATAGTCAAATTATTGATGGGAAGAAAAATAAGAACCTTGCAAGTTGTTTATTTGTTCGATCGAGATTATGAGGTGGTTTCTGCGCATTTATGATATTTTGTTGCTTGCAGGGTTATTTCTTACAGGATAAGGGGAAAGAGAAAGAATATGGCGCACAAACCAGAACAAAGTTTAAAAACAATAATATATTTCACCTGCCTCTTATCTTGCATAGATTGTAGACCTTCTTATTCATTTTTTATTTTTATATATATTTTTAAACGTACTTACTGTTTTATTGTGTAGATGGAGGATGCACAAATTTTATTTATTATGATTTTAAAGTAAATAATAAAAACTATTTTACAAGCTTATTAAAAATCTATGAGCAAATGGAAGACGAAAAAATAGATTAGGCAAAAATTTGTGTTTCATCAATTAATTGATATTCCTGAAATCAACCAATCAGTCATGATATTTTCTGATCCTCGCGATCACATGAAGCATGGAGGAGAGCATACTTATTCTAGAAAAAATAAAAAAAACTTGAAAATAAAACCCTACCTACACTACTCTAATTAGAAATGAGATATTAGTTACGTATAATCAAACAACCAATGTAGCCATGCATGTAACAGTAATAAAAATATGTTATCTTTCAATTTCACAATTGACAGTCCAGAATATGTATGGGTGTGCGAAATTAGCTACTGAAGTTCTAAATTAACAAAATAAAAAGGAAAAGTGGAACTAACCTAGTACTTGCTTGAAACCAGCGTTCAATCAGGCTTTTGTAGTCATAATTTGTCTTACTCAGATCATGCTACAACTCCTCATTGTCCTCCTTGACCTCTTGCACACCTAATGGTTCTTCATTAAATATGCAAGGTTCTTCGTATGTTGATTCTTCGTTCACCTCGGGAGGAGTGAATAAGCTTTCGACTATTGTCAAGATCTCCTCTTCCAGAGAAGAGGAGACCCTGAATTTTTCTAGGATCTGAGTGAGTTGTTCCAAGATTAAATTCATTGTTAAATAATGTTAAAATAAGGATTCTTACAACACCCAAATCAAAATGAAAAATAAAAAAAACACTCTTGCTGAAACATAAAAAAATTACTCTTCATAGTTGCGAAATTAAACGCTCTTGGTAGTTGGAAGGGAGAACATGAGGAGTCTCCATTCAAGTAGTTGCTATGACCCCTTACCAACACATGTAGATCACACTTTCAAAAATTGAAACTACTTTTGCAGAAATTGAAACTACTTTTACCTAGTTGGTAGGGAGAAAATGAGGAGTCTCCTGTCACGAGCTTCTATGACCCCTTACCAACATGTATAGATCACACCTGCATGAATTAAACACTGTTTCATAAATTTAAACTAATTTTACCTAGTTGGTAGGGAGAACATGAGGAGTCTCCTCTCACGAGCTTCTATGTCCCCTTACCAACATGTCTAGATCATACTTGCATAAATTAAACACTCTTGCATAAATTGAAATTTGCAGAAATTGAAATTACTTCTACCTAGTTGGTAGGGAGAACATGAGGAGTCTCCTCTCACGAGATTCTATGACCCCTTACCAACATGTCTAGATCACACTTGCATGAATTGAAATGAAAAAGAAAATAATACCTTAATCCATCGTGCTTCCCCGACAATGACACCAAAATGTTGGGCTCTAAAGATGTCCTAAAATATAACCTCTATGCATCATCCAAAGGTAGGCACTGAAACAAGTGTTTTAATTGTCTCCTACGTAGGTTCTTACCTTCTGTTTTCAATACCCGTCCTCCAGAGATGAAACCCCTGCAAAGGGACAACAATCGTAACAAAAGGAACGATAATTGTTCCATTCAAATGAACAACACTACCTGCAAAAGGAATAGAAATAGTGACAAGGGAATGACAATCATTATATTGGGATGAACTAATGTTGTATTAATTGAGTTGTAGTACTTGCCCAACTATCTAATTTGTCAACCCAGGGTTCATAAACTGACGAAGCACACACAAAGTATATGCAAGATTGAAGCGGAACTAATCTAATTTAATGTTTAAGCTACGACTGAAATTGAATCATTAATATAACACAGGACTTAAATTGAATCATTAATCTAACACATGACTGAAATTGAATTGCGTAAATGAAATTAATCTAGGAATGGGAAATTGCGTGAAGGAAATTAATCTAGGAATGGAGAACTACATGAAGAAAAAGAAAATACAACATGTGAAGAATTGAATGACACAACAACATATGTGAGCTCACGCCAATGAATCAATATTACATTATAATAATCAAATCAATCTTCATAAAAAAATAATGAAAGCATGAAWACCAAATCCATGAATCAAAKCTAAGAATCCCTTTCTCTTTCGAATCCTAAGGACTACTACTAAATCACTACAAAATAAATCTAATTATTGAATCCTCATGAAGAGAGAGCACTCTCTTTTATACATGAGAGCCTTGAAGATAATATAACCATCTCATTATTACAGATCCACTATTCTCTCAACCTGTTTTCCCATTAATACAAAATATAATCCCTTCAAATCCTCACACATATCTCTCATATATCTTGGACAAGATATTCCAACCAAATCTCCATGATATTCTCCTTGGAATGGGCTTGAATTATCTTCTCAAGTCTTTAAATGGTGGAGAAAGTATTCGACAAGTCCTTTTGATTTAATCCTTCACATATTCCTACACATTACAAAGCTCACACATTTTTGAGATATATATGAAAACATGTCAATTTTCTAACATTTAATCACAAATTCCCTTTTAATACTAAAATGAATAAAGTGGAAAATAATAAGGTGAAACCCAAGTATATTTATGAAATGATATAGTGAAAGGTTAATGAGGCGATGAAATGTGAAGAATAATGAAGGGAAAGGTGGATGAGAATAGGACATTTCTGAGCCCCAACAGTTTCCATGTAAAAAACTGGTGTACTGTGTACTGTGTATGATTGTTCATTTGTTCATTGCTTATTTAATCTACAGTTATTGGATGATAATGCTACATTGATATAAAACTTGGATTATATGGTTAAAAATGATTCAATTTTTCTATTACTGATTCACCTCCCCCTTAGTAATCCAACAATTGGTTTTAGAGCAGATTCCTTCAGAAATTAGTTTAACCACTGAAAGGTAGATCATGGAGAGCAAAAAATTGTATAAAAATGGAATACCACAATTTAATGGACAAAAGTATGCATTTTGGAGAATAAGGATGAAGACATATATATAGGCACATGGATTTGAAATTTGGCAATCAAATGTAGATGGATACACAGTACCAGTAGTTCCGCCAGCTAATTACAAAGCAGTGAAACTCTGTCAGAATAATTCCAAAGCCACAAATGCACTTTTGAATGGTCTTGGTGAAACGATATTCACCAAAGTTGCACATTGTAAATCCGCTAAAGAGATTTGGGACAAACTTCGAAATATTTATGAAGGAGATTCAAAAGTCAAAGCAACAAAGCTTCAAAATTACAGAGGTCAGTTCGAACAACTAAAGATGAAGGAAGATGTGAATATTACAGCTTACTTCTTATGAGTCGATGAAATAATAAATGAAATCATAGGATTGGGAGATGAAATTCAGGAATCTGTAATTGTTCAAAAGGTACTAAGATCTCTTCCTATGATATTTGACCCTAAGATATCAATATTAATATTATGGTAGCTGCGGGAGGTGTTTACCTCCATGTGTAAAACTGACGAGAATAAAAGACTTAAGAAAGAAAGAGAAAGCCCTAATGAGTTGGCTAATAACCCTAGAAGTCTTGTCGGCTCAAGAAGATAATTAATATTAGGTTATTAGCCTCCAAGAGAAGAAGTCAACCATAAATAATAATAATATACTAAACAGACACATATCCAGAAGGAGAAGTCGGCCCCAACAAATATGGCAGAACCACTATAAATACAGGGTGTCAGTTCTCATTTGACACATCTCAGAATTGTAGAGAGCAACTTGTGTGCACTGCAGTTCCCATTTTGGTGCGCACATGTGGAGGAGAGCTGCAGGTGCAACTGCTACAACAACCAGTTTCAGTATTGGCTTGGACTATCTCTTGGCTAGGGTTTGGACTATCTGATCAACTATTGTTGGTGTGATATACTTGGAGGAATATGCACTACACCTTTCTTGGCTATCTATCCTAGGGTTTTCTTTTGGAGTAATTCTCAGTCAAGGTTAAGGTGCTCGGAGGGTGGCTTAGGCCTATGGTTGGATGACAAGGGTATCGTCAATGGTAAAATGAGCACACAATATTATATATTCTAACAGGTTATGGGCCCACACCTCCTTCATTCAGTCTAAACGCTGGAAGGAAACATAGCCACTAGGATATTGAACTCATTGAGGAATTACTGCTAGGGTTACTAGCAGAAGCAGTTTCCAAGACACTACCGCTAGGGTTACTAGCAGGAGCAGTTGCAGAAACCATAAACCCTTTGTTGAGGCACCTTAAGTTAATGGATTGACCTAATCTCTAGATAGATCAGTGCACTCTAGCCTAGCGCATTCCCTAATACTCACAGCAAGCCAAGACGTGAAGATTGAGTTTGTGGTCAAATCTAGGGTTTGACCAAGTCAAAACAACTATGACTTATTCTATGAAGTCAGAGAACAAGTTATATGGAGCCTCTAACTTCAAAGTGTGGAAGATAAGGATTGACCTTATCCTTTCCAAGAATAAAGTGCCGGATATCGTGAAAGGAAAGATTGTGAAGCCAGAGTTTGAAGAGGGAAAAGAGAAGGAATCAAAAAATGTTGCAGCTATGGAGAAGTTCAAATATGTTGACATCAATGCCATGAGTATCATAGTGGATTCTATAAAAGACCACTTGATACCCTACATATCCCATCTTGACTCATCGAAGAAGATGTACGATGCCCTAACAAATCTCTTTTCAGTCTGAAACATTGGACAAGTTATGAGTCTGAAGAATGAGCTCTGTGACATGAAGA
>SNQJ01S0157996.1:25626-37964 GCA_010110895.2 Picea sitchensis
TGGTTAGAAGTTGGTTAACCCTAAAATAAGGAAAGTGGGTTAAGATGGTTAAAAGGTAACCCATTGAGGAAGCTACATGAAAGTATAAATAAGAGGAAAGGCTCTCTCATTTTATATCAAACTTGAGCATATTGAATATCTATAGGTTACTGAGGTAACCAAAGGATATCTAAGCTGAATTACAGAGAGAAGGTGAAGTAAAGAAGGCTGAAATTCAAGGGAGGATAAATTCTTTTGATGATGATTTCTAAGATATGTTATTTACAGGTCATCTCACCATTTTAGAAATAAATGTTTTTCTATAATTATTCATACCATGAAATTGATAGGCCATTGAGAAAAAAATTCCAAGTACCTTTGGTACAAATTTCATCTCGTGGGTCGTTGTATTTTTGTAGTTACACTCCGTGGAAAATAGGGTTTGTGGCTAGTCCTGAAACTAGTCTAAAACATGTGTTTCAGGTTAAAACGTCATAACTTATTCATAATAGATGAAAATTAAGTAAGACCAAATGTGTTGGTTAAATTATAGTCTATAGTATTCTGTGTAAAATTTTCAGATCCATACAACAAATATTCCGTGCGAGACACACTCTACATGTTCTCTTTCTAGAATAAGCGAGAATTCAACAAGGTATGCCATTTTTGCTATAACTCCTTTTCTGAGAGGTTCCAAGTAGTGACACATGGAGAAATTTTGTAAAACACACTAAACAACATTGTGTACTATTTTCAGATATTTATTCATTACAAGTACATAGTTATGATTATTTCAAGTTAGGGTTGTTGACTAATCCACAACTAGTCACGTGAGAGTAAATAAATGTTTGATGAAAATTATAGTCTCTTATTGTTAAAGTTAAGGAATGTTTGCAGGTATGTGATCATATACACCAGGTCTATTACAGAGTTACAAATCAAATTTGGATGATGAAATTGATGAGGTTGTTTGGTTGAGGTACATGTTGGGTACATGGTTGAGACAAGTAGTTGATGAATTGGCACATACATGAGCTTTATAGTTGATGATGTTGGTACATCTTGATGAGTCATATATGATGAGTAGTTGATACATGATTGGTACATACTTGGTACATGGTTGCATGCACTTGTTTCTGGTACAGGTTGATTATAGGTTGAGGTATAGGTTGATACATGTTTTATGTTTGATTATATATTTAGGTTTATTGGTACATGTTTACAACAATATATCTCAAAGTGATAGTGTGAAAATGGTTCCATCATTCTACTTATATGTCATGGAGGTTGGACGGGTCAAAAATAGGTGATTGTATCCACCTTCCGGTTGTATCTGAAGAACATAGGGGGTTGTATCCTCCTTCTGGTTGTAGCCAAATAATTGGGGAGTTGGAGCTTCCCTCAGGTTGTAGCCTGAGAAAATAGGGGGTTGGAGCCTCCTTCCAGTTACAGCTGGAAAACAAAGGAAGTTCGTGCTTTCAATGAATGTAATTATTCAAGACATATAAGAAAAAACATTCTGTGGTTTTCTCCCTCTTTGGGTTTCCACGTAAAACACTGGTGTACTGTGTATGTGTATGATTGTTCATTTGTTGATTGCTTGTTTACTCTGTAGTTATTGGATGATAATGCTACATTGATAGAAAACTTGGATTATATGGTTAAAAAGGATTAGATTTATCTATTAATTATTCACCCTCCCTCTCATTAATCCAACACCACCTACCTTCTGATCATTTAGGAGGAGGGACACGCACATGGTACTTCGACGAAGTTCTGCTTCAGGAAAATGGAGTGGTAGTGAAGCCAAAACCCCCAAAGGCTAGAGCCGTGAAGTGACCAGGACCGTTGATCTAGGGATCCTTCGATTTCTCTCCTAGCCATCAGATCTATGATGAAGTCAGCCTGATGATGACCACTTCAGGAGAAAAAATATGTTGTAACGTCAAAACCCCCGAAGGACGGAGATGTGAAGTAATTTGAATCGTGGATCTAAGGATCCTTCGGGACCCCTATTGACTGTTCAATCATGGGGAAATGTGTATCATGTCGAGGGAATGTGGGGGATCATGTGTCAAGTGAAGACATTTCTAGGTGTGGTGACCTAGTGGCATGGTAAGGGGAAGTCGATGACCCGAGGCAGGTGCCACGTATTCTTACTAGAGTGTTTTGTGATGACAGATGTGCCTCTAGGAGTGGTCCAACAACAAGACCTAAGGGACCTTTAAGTGGAAGTTACGAGGCATAGACGAGATATAGATATGTGGGGTTACGTGGATACCCTCAGACCATCATATATAGGTTGTGGTTATCCCGACGTTGACAAACTTCAGGAGAAAAGAAGATTTTGCATCGCAATACTCCTGAAGGATGGATTCACGAAGTAATATGGACCATTGATCTACATATCCTTCGGGATCCCTCTCAGTTGTCGATATACGGGGGATGCGTGGTGCTAGAGTCTTTATTACAGAGACTTGGTACTCTAGTGAAATTGATATGTAGTGTGTCGATAAGCTTTGAAGCCCGAAGTAATGAGAGTCGTTGATCCAAGGGTACTTCAAGACTTATCCTAATCGTCAGATCTAGGTTTTGGTTAGCCTGATGCTAACCAACTCTAGGAGAATGGATAAGTTTACACCATGAACCCCCCGAATTTCAAAGTTACGAAGTAGCGGAGGCCATTGATCCAAGGGTTACATGGACCTACCTTGGCCATAAGATCGAAAGGCATGAAGGAAGATCAATCCAAAGTGACATGGTGCATTCAAGTCACCCAAGGTGGCGTGGAACCAAATTTGACATGCCATGTGTCACTTGGATTCATGCGTATTGCATACCCTATAGACCCATTGGAATTTGAAAGGTGTCACCCCTGGCCCTTTACACGTGTCAACCCTTGGTATGAGGCTGCCTAGCCAGAGTGGTTGGTGAAGTGACTGAAACTCCTGGAGTCTGATACTTCGGGACTCTATAGGATTTGGGGTGTAGTATTTTAGAGAGTGCAAAAGGCTCGAAGGCCAGAGCCACGTGGAAATATTACAGTACTTCGAGACTCCGAGAGATCTCGTGCGTGGATAGTAAATAGGCGTTCAATGCTGAAGTGCCGAAGCACCGAAGTGACGAAGCGTCGAATTCCTCTACAACCGATATCTTAGAAAGGGGTTGAGCCCTTCACTGGTTAGTAGGAGGATTTGATTTAAGAGGAAAATGAAAATTATGATGCCCCACCCCTTAAAATATCTTTAAGGGGTTGGGTGTGTTACAAATTGGTATCAGATCATGGTTACAACACTTGGTATTCTTAGGATCATGAACAAGTTTCTTAAAAACCATATTTAAAGGAATTTTAAGTGTGACACCCTATCTTACCTCTTTCCTAAAGAGTCTGGTTAAACTTTGACTAAAAAAATTAATGAAACTTTCTACTGTGTGTATGTATTTAAGAAATTTGAACTAAGTGTTCTTCATAAAAGAATATACTGTTGGCTAACAGTAAGTTTTTGGTCATCACTCAAGAAGTCAATAAATTGTGGGAAACTCCAAGTATAAAATATGGTGATGTGCCATGAAGTGGGGGATGGCTCCCACAATAGAGACGGAGAATATGACGAAAGGAGGCTGGTGGAAACCCCTTCAAATTTGGTTGAAACTGTAAGGAGCCTCATGGACGAATTACATAGTTGCAAGGTTGACAACGAGAGATTGATAAAGTAGAAAGAAAAAAATACAAAAATTAATGTAGTCTTGTTGCAGAGCTTATTCGACATACAGAGGCAGCTGCAGCATGGACCCGCAACCATTCATGTGGACCAACGACATACGAAGAGAAGTCAAAGTCCACCTGATATATGAAAATGTGGTCCCATATGTGGCCACACTAGGAGAAGTACCTCGAGGAAGGCCCAACCTGGAGGCAGGGGACACTCGTCGGGAGAGTCCTTTGGAAATTAAATTGGAAACACCGAGGGATATTCTAGTAGAAAAACTAGCTCACATTCTCAAAAGAAAGGAAATAAGAGAAAGAATTCTAAAGGTCGTGATCCTAAAGATATCAAGAAATCTAGACCACCCTCTTTCAATGGAGATATTAAGAAATTGGAAGAGACAAAATCTTGGATTCTTAGTTTAAATAAGTACTTCAGAGTCCATGACTACTCTAAAAACTTGAAGGCTCAAATATCCATATTCAACCTGAATGGAAATGCTTCCATTTGGTGGGAAGAACTTAGGAATGTGAAAGGAATCCATAAGAATGACTTATCATGGAAACAGTTTGAGGAACACTTCAAGAAGAAATATCTGTCAGAGAAATACTTTGACGGGAAGACTAAAGATTTCTATGAACTCAAGATGGGAGAAATCACCATAGAGGAATATGTCAATAAGTTCCTTGAGTTGATAATGTATGTACCCTACATAAAGGATGAAAAGGTAAAAGTGCAGCGATTTATTAGTGGGTTACCTCAATCCTAATAGAATAAGATTGAGTTTGATGAGCCAAAGAACTTAGAATATACTATCCGGAAGGCAAGGTATTTTTACGAACAGTTCGGGGGTCAGACCGAACCTCGAAAGGAATGGAAGAAGAAGAGTAGTTCAAGATTCAAGAAGAAGGGGTTTAAATCCTCAATATTTAAGAACTATGGGAATAAATATAGGATGAGCCTTCCTACTAAAATTGTGTGTCAATAGAATTTCCCCTCCCAGAGTGGAAATAAACCTTTTGGAGCAACCTCATGAAATACTGATAACCCAAAGCGAGAACCCTTGAAATGTTGGGGTTTTGGAGAAGAAAATCTGCTGAGAGATTGTCCACACAGACAACAGAACACTAGAATAATATATAACATCCAAGAAGCTACCATAGTCAATGACGTGGCTAGGAGCATGCCACGGATTTAGGCAACCTTGGATGATAAAAAAGCCGACCACCAAGCTTCGGTGGAGGAGATGGAAGGTATGATTTCCAACCATATAGTTTCTATTTTAATTGAACCTGTTTCTAATTTGAGTTATGTGGCCCCTCATACTGTTGATAAGTGTAAAATACAACCAGTTAGACATGTTAAGACATCATTAGTACAACTAGCCACTGGAACCAAAAGGAAAGTAGCAGAGGTCATACCAGCTTGCCAATTCATTATGGATGGATTGCCCACCCAAGAGACCCTTAACATACTTCCCCTAGGGTCTTATGACTTGTTTATTGGTATGGAATGGTTAACTACTTATAAAAATAAGTTGGATTGTTACCATAAAACTTTAGAATGTGTAAATTAAGAAGGGAGAAAAATAACCCTCCAAGGGATTTAGAATCCTGTATCAGTGAGATGAATATCAACCCTTCAAATGAAAAAGTATTGCAAAAAGGGATGTTCCCTATATAAAATACATGTGTTGGAATCTGTTGAGTATGAAAAACCAAACCTAGAGGACCACCCCATATTAAGAGAGTATAAAGACATGTTTCCAGAAGAAGTACTAGGTCTACTTCCGAGAAGAGACATTGACTTCTCGATAGAACTTGCACTAGGAGCAGTATCAGTGTCTAGAACACCCTATAGGATGAGTACACCAGAGCTAGTTGAGTTGAAGCTACAACTAAAGGAGATGATGAACAAAGGCTACTTCCAGCCCAACATGTCTCCATGGGGAGAACCAACCTTGTTTGTGAAAAATAAAGATGGCACACTTCGATTGTGCATAGACTATAGAAAACTCAATAAGACAACCATAAAGAACAAGTATCCCTTACCAATAATCAATGACTTGTTCGACCAATTATGGGGTGCTTTGACTTAAGTTTTAGATACCATCAAGTTTGAATCAAGGATGAAGAAATCCACAAAACAACCTTCAGGACAATATATGGTCACTATGAATTTGTGGTGGTGCCATTTGGATTAACCAATTCCCCCGCCACTTTCATGTGCTTGATGAATAATGTACTAAACAAATTCCTAGATAGATTTGTATTGGTTTTCATTGATGATATCCTAATATACTCCAAGAACATAGATGAGCATGAAGAACATCTTAAGTTCATACTACAAGTACTAAGAGAGCATCAACTCTATGCTAAGTTTAGCAAGTGTGAATTTTCTCAAAATCAAGTCCATTACTTAGGCCATGCTATTTCTGAAGAAGGAGTGGTAGTAGTCCCTGAAAAGATAAAATCTATCATGGAATGGCCTACCCAAAAGGATGTATCTGATATCAGATCCTTTATGGTCTTAGAAGGATACTATAGAAGGTTCATAAAAGGATTTTCTCGGATCGGTTGTCCAATCACTGCCCTTCAGAAAAAGGGGGTTAAATTTACTTGGACACCAGAATGTGAAGAAATATTTCAAGAAATGAAATACCTTCTAACCCATGCACCCATGCTGAAGATTGCAGACCCTGATAGTGACTTCCTCGTCTGTACATATGCTTGTAAGGAAGGACTCAGAGGAGTCCTTATGCAAGAAGGGCATGTAATTTGCTACGAATCTAGAAAATTGAATAAGCATGAAATCAATTATGTGACCCATGATCTAGAGTTGGCCGCCATAGTGAATGGTTTAAAAATGTGGAGGAATTAACTCCTTTGTAGGATATTTGTCATTATGACAGACCATTGTGTGTTGAGGCACTTGTTTGATCAACCAAAAATCAATTCTAGGCAATCTAGGTGGATGGCTATCCTTAGTGAGTTTGATTTCAAAATCAAACACATCAAAGGGAAGGAAAAGAGAGTGGTCTATGCCCTTAGCATAAGTATGAAAATTATTCACCTAGTAGCAGTGAGCACTTGTGAAATGGATGTCAGGGAGAGAGTCAGTAGTGCACAAGAAACATATGCATTTTTCAATACCATAACATCATAGCTAAAGTAATATCCCACAGGGATAAAGTATGAAGGCTATCAGATGCTTGATGAAATCTTGCTGACTTACAGAAACATATTTTCTATTCCAAGTTGTGATGAATTGAAGAAGTTCATAATGGATGAACTAAACAAGAGACCATATATTGGTCACCCAGGTTATCAAAAAATGATCATGGCCACTAGGAAACAATTCTATTGGCATGGATTGAAAAAATACATAAATGAATATCTAGCTAAGTGTCTAGAATGCCAGCAAGTTAAGGAAGAACGCAGATACCCAAAAGGGTTGTTACTGCCTCTACCAATTCCATAATGGAAATGGGAAACAATTTCCATGGATTTAATCACCAGATTACCAAAATTGTCCAAGGAGAATGATTCCATCATGGTAGTGATGGAAACATTGAGCAAGGTTACTCACTTCGTTCTTGTCAAGTCAACTTGCAAGGAAATATATATTGCCAAGATATTCATGAAGGAGATATTCAGATTGCATGGCATGCCTAGGGAGATTATATCTAACAGAGACAAAAAAAATCACTTCAAGATTTTGGAAATTGTTGATGGGTGGTTTTGAGACTAAATTGTTGTTTAGCACAACCTATCACACCCAAAACAGATGGACATATAGAAAGATTAAACCAAATATTAGAAGACATGTTAAGGATGCATGTAATGCATTAACTTAAGAAGTGGGAAGACTACCTGCCATTGGTATAATTTGCCTACAACAACGATTATGAAGAGTCATTGAAGATGAGCCCTTGTAAAGCCCTCTATGGTAGGCAGTGCAAGATTCCAATCAGCTGGAGTAATCCAGTGAATAGAATTAAAATTGGACCCGACATGATAAAATAAATGGAACAACAAGTGATTCCGATAAAGCAAAATGTGAAAATTTCTCAGGATAGACATAAGATTTACTTTGACAGAAAGAGAACTCCCAGAGAATTCAAGACAGGAGACCATGTATATCTTAGAGTTAGGCCCCAGAAGAGTTCCTTGAGGATGAGAGATTGTGCCCAAATAGCACCCCGGTATTGTGGACCCTTTGAAATCCTAGATAGAGTGGAACCTATAGCCTATAGGATAGAAATCCCTCCCACCATGAAGGTACTTAATTTTTTCCATGTTTTGTTATTAAATAAATATGTACATGATTCTAATATATAATTGACTGGTCTGTGATTCAAGTGGAGCCAGAGGGAGAATTAATTCCAGAACCTAAATGCATATTTGATAGGAAGGAAACCTCACTCAGGAATCGAACCATTGCACAGGTCAAGGTGCAGTGGAAACACTTTGGCCCACTTGAGGCTATGTGGGAAATGGAAGATACCATGAGACATGCATATCCATTTTTGTTTTGTTTTGTATATATAGAGAACATTGAAAGACAGAACATCAAGGATGATGTTCCTTTAAGGGGTAGGGGATTGTAACAACCCTGTTTCCCCGAGTTTGTAAATATATCTATATTGGCCAAGAGACTATGGAAAACTCAATATGTGTGAATGTTTGATTTGATGGACTTTTGTATAAAAGGTCAATGCATGTAAATTATGTTATTTACTAGAAAATGGATAAGTGTTGCATGACTGCTGGAAGGGGGGTTTGCAAAGAGAGACCACATATGCTATGAAAGAGGTTGTGAGGGGAACATGGAATGGTTGAGATAAACCCCACCAAACCAATACTTTGTTGGATTTAATTGCTCAAGATCAGAATATCCCTCTGACCCAGGAATGAATTAAAGTCAGGCTGGTAGGTCGGAATAACTCCTCAAGAGTTAATGAGGGGATGGGGAAGAGAGTCGATCTGTAAGGCTTCCAAACCTGACCAAGGACTAGGAATTCGGGCCACACACACTCTTGCTGAGGAAGGAAAGAAAGGAAGGCATGGTGTTCAGAGGAAGACCTGCGAAGAGTGCAGAGATAGGAGACTAAGCTCTCGAGTTCGAGGAAGAACTGTGAAAAAGAGTGAGTTCAGATCACAGAAAATAGAGACTAAGTTGGAAGAAGGAGAGTAAACTTCGTCTCTATCTATGAATGAGTCGGGAGTAGGAGAGTAACCTTCATCCCTATATATTAGTGTGCTGGGAGAAGGAGGGTAACCTTTGTCCCTAACTTTCGTTGAGCCTATTATCACATGCTAATTTGCATTAATTTTTCCAAAGCATCCTATCCTTGTGCTATATTTCCACACAGATTTTAAAACTTTTTCACTAGCTCCATCAAGCTCCCATCACCTAAATCCTTCACTCGACTAATCATCCAAAATAGTCATGTCCTCCATGAGTCAAAAAAATTGGCAAATATCCCAAACCTATATCTATCCTTAATGCTTATCTAAATCCCTCGGTTCCATCACTTCATTCATTTTTACCCTTATTATCATATTCCCATTGAAAATTAAAAATATTTCTTTTATTAAGTTTAAGAACCCTGATCCTATCCACAAAGTCATGTGATAAGCCTCATATGCCCAAAGTCCTTAGAAAATGGAAAAATGGTTTATTATTATTAATATAAATATTTTTATATTCAAATATTTATATTAATATTTAACCCAATATTTAATTCATGACCTCATGTCAAATCATGGGCACAAATCTCAAACTAAGCGAAAAATTCAAAGGGTGGATGGAGGACGCACATACATTTTAGGAGTTGAAAGTAAATACAGGTTAATTATTTGAAGGTAGGCCGAAATCCAAACCACCGGGTTTTAATTGGGAGACATGTTCTTATGTGATGCATTTCGGGGGTAAAAGTGGTGTGGGTTAAAACCACCCCTTCCAAGCATGAAATAATAATAAACCATTTATTATATGGTTTATGTGCGGAATATTTATGTGTGTTTCAATACTAATCAGGGAATTTCCAATAAATGAAATTCCTCCTCACAGTGGAAAATTGTCACAGAGGTAAAAATTACAAAGATTAATGTTTATTTCCATGGAAAAGAATTAAATGGGAAAATTCACATGAAAGGAAGATTTGGATAATTGTTTATCCAAAGTTTTTACAGAAGTTAAAGAAGAAGATTAAAATTATTTTACCAATATGGTAACCGAGACATCGTTTTCAAAACCATGGGAAACAAACCAGTAAATGGTTTTCACAATGAAATGGTAAATTGGAAAAAACAAGACACAATAAATGGTTTTCACAGTGAAATGGTAAATTGGGAAAAACAAGACATGGTTTTAAAAACCACGAGAAGAAAGTAATAAATGGTTTTTCAAAACTACAGGCTAGAGTTAAAATATGGAAATTTAATTCTATAGGATAAAAAAAAATTGGGAATTATTTTCATTCAAATATATTATTCCCAAATATTTAAGGAGAATATGGATAAATGAAATTAGATTTCAAAGAGTACAAGTGGCATTTCAAAGAGAATGTGGCAAAAGAAGGAGCTGAAGCATTAGAGGAATTGGAAGTTGGATCATGAAACATTTTTCTGAAAAATGTCATTTGTAATCATTGTACTCAATTTTAGAAGCTGAAACGTTTCAGTTTGACTATTGTAATTGATTTCTAAGTAAAGGAACTCGAATTGTATAAGTATTAGAAGTTCCCAATGTATTAATGGTTGGCAGAAGTGCAAGGGAACCTTTTAGTTGTTCTGAACTCAATTGTAATTTTCTGGAGCTGAATTGAATACATATGCAGAAGCTTTGAAGTCTCTATGAAAAGGTTCTATTGGTGGTGATATGAGTTTTGTCTCCTCTCCTTGTATGCATTTCCCGTGTTCTTTGATTCCATTTGCATTTTCTTCTGTTTAAATTGGATAGTTAAAATCTCAGAATTCATCTTATGATGCTCTCGGATTAAGAAATTTAAACTGTGTAATTTTCTTCCTAACTAATTCAAAATTCATTTCAGTAATGCTCAAATGCAGTTACTTGTTTTTTCCTTCTTCTTACACTCAGCATAAATACAATTTATAACTCAGATTCATCACCTCATTTATCCTTTTACCTATGGATAATTCTATCAGACAGTCATTGTTTGCATTCACTTTCAGAATTTCAACTCCATAGCCCTAAGTGTCCCTCCCCTTCCTTGCCAACAAATTTATAACCCCCACCCCCCCAAAAAAAAACAAATCTAGCCATTGATTGCCAAAGAAATATCAAGTGACATGAGAGATCCCTCTCTGACCTAAGCAAGATAGTACCCAGCTCTAAAGTTGGTTGAAACATTTACCTCTATCATTTGTTTATCAACCGAACAAATTTACAGAGTGCTAACATTCTCGCGCTGTTGTCGGGAAACGAAGGTGAAATCTTCCCTGGGAGAAACAACAAAGTTCATATTTGAGTATTGATGGTGAAAAGTATTCAGACACAAGAAGGTTGTACATCATTCACCTGGGGAATCCATTTTAAAAAATCCATAATTCAATTTTTTCATGGTGACTACACTATCCAAAGGCTCAGTATCCTAAAGATTTTATTGATGAATCCACTACTTCAATATGGATTAAAGATCTGCAAGGTATGCTCCAATGAATCGCTCTCATATTCTTGGCTTTCCAAATCGTATTCCTCACATAGATTGGAAAAAATATTTTCCTAAATTCAAACATGCGAAAGGAAGTGATGTTGCCTTTCACTTGATTAGATTTCACATGCACATATGTAAGATGGGGGTTTAATTTCATGAGGATTGTTTGATGAAAATGTTTATGGATACTCTAGAGGGGAAACCAAGATTATGGTACAAAGGTTTAAAAACATGTAGCTTATACTCTCTTAAGGATTTCCATATAACATTAGTTAAGCATTATGGAGAATCTAATCCTTCATTCTTGGTGTTTGAAGATTGTTGTGAATTTTGTGAACATTTCATTAAGTACCTTGAAAATGTTTTTGGTTATGAAGAGTGTATGAATGATGAAATCATAGAAGCCCTTTATGAATATTCATCCCAACAACAAATGGTATCCCCTCCTTTGGTTGAAGATGAAACTAATCAAGAAATTGTTGCCAAAAATCATTTTCCTTCTCCTGAACTTGATGAAGATATTCAACAAGATTTCCAGCAAGACAAAGTGTTTCAGAGTTACCTTTCTTCCCCTGTGAATGACGTGGTTGTTCAAATTCTAAGTGGCCTAGACATGGATGAGGATTTTGAAACTGCATCTATGGAGACTTCAAGAAGTGAACAAACAAATGACTTAAACTTCCAGAAAATAAACAAAACAGTGTATGCTACTTTTCAATAAAAAATACAAAAAGATAATGAAAAGGAAGTTGTTTTACTTGATTCTTTTGAAAATCATGGTTTTGAAAATGCATCCATGGGAACTCTAGACTGTGAAATAGTGCATGATGTTATATTTTCACATTTGCAAGAAGATTATGAGAAGGAACTTATTTCCATTCATTCATTTGAAAGTCAAAATGACAATCCTCAAGAAAATTTACAGAAGGTTAATAAAACCAAACCAGAATTGTTTGATGAACAAGAGGATA
>SNQJ01S0157997.1:0-16212 GCA_010110895.2 Picea sitchensis
AAAGACCCATTGCCATTGCACATCGACATTTCGGGGTTGGCGAGTGCAAAGATTCCATGCACGTCGAAATCGCTATTCGCGACCTCCCGATTTAGTTGGAACCATTGATCACTGGAGGGACAGGTGGCACAAATCCGGAACATCGGAGTTTCGGCGTTCGAGGTTTCCAGTAGCAAGGAACTTCGTGTCGTGGATCGACGATCTGCGAAATCCCGATACTGACGTGGCAGTGTGGGACCGCGTATTTTATTGAATACAGGTGGCATTGAGACGAGGGATCGACACTTCGGTACTCGGGGATTTGGAATAACAAGGGTTCGGCATCGCGAATAGAGATACCCCGAGGTTGACCATTGACCATTGGGCTCGGGGTTTCGGTGGTCGATCGCATGAGAACAGTGCTGCAAACTTCACGACATCGCGAGACCCGATCTCCCGATACACGAAGGGAAGATTGCCGAGAAGACTGTGGGTAAAGAACTCCCGAGGGAGTTGGAAGAGCTTGGACTCTTCGGCCCAGTGTAAAGAGAAGGTCCTGGAGGAGCGACCGTACCAACGAGGGTAGGGAGTTGCGTCACCTCTCCTTGAGAGGCCATTCAAGAAGTATATATCCTCAGTCGTTGGATTCAATGGCTTCTCCTCAAGCATAAATGCCTCAACGTCAGGGTCCCAATAATCCATGAAGGCATTCATCAGTCTGGCTTGTGCCCTCATGAGTGGACATCGGTAGAACTTCCATAACCAACATTTTTTCAATGCGACGATAGAAACAGGTTCCTATCGACCAAGATATCGATCTCCTCGTGCTCTTTCTCTCTCTCTCTAGTGGACATACATCTTGTTACATGACAAGTTCAAGGGGGGAGTTAGCTCTTGCATATTCATTTTTTTTTATGTTATTAAGGGTGTACGCAGGTTTTCTTGGACACAGTTGTGTATGTACATGGGTAGATTGTTTTTTCCCCATGAGCATACGTGGGCTTTCCTTAGATAGCTAGCATACACATAGGGCCTCCATTTTTTAGGAGGGCACGCCCCCCAAAAATCTAAAAGAAATGCATAAATGATGAATGGAAATACAAGAGGGATGAGTTTATACTTACTCGGTCCGTGAAAAAGTTTATTTCGTCCTCTGAAGCTCCTAGAATCAACTCTTTTAGCAAAGGGGTCTTTTCACTTTTTGGTTAATTCTCAATTTGCAATGGTGAAAATGAGCTATCAACTTCTATTTATAGACTTTTTTGGCCCTTTTTGCCACTTTTTTGAACCCTTTTATCATTTTCTCTGGCATGAAAATCATTTAATGTGGTTCTTGAGTTTCTCATTGGATGTTACATTGCACTTCACTTTTTGGTTTGGTAATTTTTTTGGGAGATCGGTCACTTTTAAAGGTCCTTTGGTAAAAGTCATTTTTCCAACTTTTTGCATATAAGTTAGGATTCCACCTCCACTTTCTGCATCTCGTTTTCTTTTCTGCTTTTCCATAGGATTTATCCCACCGAACTACAACAGAGAACTATCATTGCTTCTTTAGAAGTGTCGTAATTAGGTGGTAGAGCCTACCTTTACATGGATTCCCTAGGTAGATCCTTGTTGCATTTTTGTGTCCATGTCACCGTTAATGACTTTAGGCTCAGGAGTCCTTGTTAGTCCTGTCCTAATTATGAGATTGATCCTCATACGTCTGATGTATCATCACTCTTGGCCTCACCCTTGGTAATCCTAAAAATGAGCATACTTTGTTGACTTTCAAGCTTGATTTGAAATCCGAAAGAAACATTCGACGAGACTACATTTATGCTTTTCAATATTGTCTGGATTAACTGAGAAAAGTAACTTTTTGGAGTCTTCTTTAAGCCCTTTTCAGACTCTCTAAACATGAAAATATTTCCAAGTGATCTTGTTGTCCTTCACGCTCACCAAACTAAAATTTGAATTCACGCCAGTCCGGTGGTAGTTTACCCCTTTTTCGGTCTGGATGGTCAATTTTACGAACAAAGGTATACTCTAGGAATTTTGGTTCACTAGAAGAGTATTCTCAGGTATAACTTTAACCCTTTTTCSGGCCTAAGGGACTAAATTTACGAAAAAGTAACCCCCACAGAGTCCATAGTTAAGCTCTTTTCAGACTCCCTAAAATTGAAAATATCGTCRAGTGACCTTGTTCCTTCACACTCGTTAAATTGGTCCAGAAGAACATACCATACGGAGTCCATAGTTAAGCATTTWTCAGACTCTTTAAAATTGAAAAAATTTCCAAGTGACCRTGTTCCTTCACACTCATTAAATTGGTCCAAAAGAGCAACCCCTGTGAGTCCATAGTTAAGCTCTTTTCAGACTCCTTAAAATTGAAAAGATGTTTGAGTGATCTTGTCTGTGTCACACTCGTTAAAATGGTTCTGAATATACATCTTTTCAGTGCTAGTTTATCCCTTTTTCGAACCAACTAGACTATTTTCAAAAAAGGTACCTGAGTGGAGTCTTCTTTTACGTTTTTTCAGACTCTCTAAACATGAAAAAACCACCGAGATTACCTTCTCTGGGATCATGAAAAATAAATTGAAGGGTGTTTTCATCATGTCCTGCTAATCGCATTTGCATCTCTGTATATTTGTCCTAATGTCAACTCCACGTTGATCTCAACTGAACCTTTGAAGCATGCCTTATACACAATCCTTGTAGCACTTTTCCTCTATGACCTGACACCTTGACCCATGGAGTAATTTTCCCCGAGTGTCCTTTTCCTGCACATGTCTCCTTGATATGAGCATTAGTGTGTGCCTTGTGCTTGGAACTAGTATTCTTGCGACACTCGTTCCTCCTTTGTAACGTAGCATTCATTTATTCTTTTTCAATCTCTTTAAAAATATTGAAAAAGACAAAAAAATAAAAAATACCCCAAAAAGAGGACGAGAAATATATATTCTTTTTTGACATCACAATGAGTCTCCCTTGGAAAAAGCACATCATTCATTCTGTTGTCAAGCATTGGGATTTAATATGACCTTAGGAAGTTTTTCTCGCTACATAGATTTGTGTCCTCCTCCATTTTGTTATTCTTCCAAACACATGGAGAGTTTACGTTGCCTCTTGTATCGTGATCTTATGTCAATTTCATGCTTCCTGAGTCTAATCATCTTTCATGATCTTGTCCAAGGGAAGTTTCACTCAGCCTGAGTCAGCCTTTTTGCAATTTTTCTCTTGACCTCATGTCCAACCATCCCAAAATCCCAATCAAGTCCTTGTTCGAAATCAATGAAGTTCTTTTCCTGATCATGGAGGTACTCTTTTCTATTCCCGATGAGTCATCGAAGACCTATGGGTAGTGAATTCGTACACTCACATTACACTCCTACCCAAGTTTTGAATATCTTGAAGTTGTTTCTCGATCTTTGAATTCCTCATCTCCATCCATCAGGCGTCATTTGATTCTTGAATATTGATTCTATACATGTATATCTTTGATTTTGAGATGTAGATCTATTGTGTAATTCTCGCGTATACAATTTATATAGTTATATGACATGGATTTTCCGTGTATTTGATTGGAAACCATGATTTATTTCATCTCGAGCATGGGTATGCCCACCTCGGAGACACAATTGTTATTTTTTTAGATGGCACCTCCCGAACTTTGGTCCCGGGCTCACTCGCTCTGTACATTGGTAAATATTTTGTAATGTATTTCGGCCATCAGATCCTTTTCTGACCTCACACATTAGGGGGAATCTATTATAACCCTAAATTTCTCCATACATGCATACCTTGAATTTGGTCCTCTTACTTGCTATTTTTTCCAAGCCATCACTGAGTAACTCTTCTTAAAAACTCATTTTTTGAAGATGTATGCGCCCTGCACCACTAATTCCAGTGTACATACGCTTGTTGCAGCACTTCAACCTACATACGTATGCTAGCTGCACCATTAGAGCCCATGTATACTTGAAAAAGTTGCAAAAATTAAAAGGTTGCAACGAATTCATTGAGATTATGGGCTATTTGGGTAGTTTCCCAACTAATCCACCGCCTATAGCCCATCACCCAACCGAATGAACATCCTTTTTCATATAAAATGAGGTGTTGGGGTATCATTCCCAAGCTAAGCATAAGAACAATGAAACTATGCTTGTTTCACATCCCCTCCTTTCCCCAAGCATTTGTAGCCTTGTTGTGAGAATTGCATCAGAATTCCCCATTTTTCTTTTTTTCCTCCATCATAAGCCCATTCCATTCCCAAGAAAAAGGTTGAGAGGAGAAATGTGCACGGAGGTGCACTTGGATCTTGGTGAAGAGGAGACCGGACCAGGTTCATGGATAAGTAGTCGACCTCGTTGTAAGTAATCATTGTGATATCAATAAAATAAATACTTTTCCTGCCCCGAAATATGATGCATCGAATCTTTTCATTTGATTTATTCTTTATTCTAACATCTAACCCATGATTTATATATGAAATGCATGTTTGTAGTTTCCTGTTTATCTATTTGTGAATGAAAGCCAGCCTTGGGAGGAGGTTTGCAGTCAGCAGAGCTATCAAGTGTGAGAGGATCGACACCAAACGCGAAGTAAAAGGTACAGTTACCTGATCATTCTCACTTTGTCTTTCATGTATGAGTCTGGGATACGTTTGGGGTAGTTATAAAAGTATGCGACTTTTACATGGTCATTGATCTTCCTACATTCTAAACCTTGGTGTATCCATAGGGGGGGTTTTCCCGCTAGAAATTTCCCTCACTTTAGCCATGGGGGCTCGGTGAACATTTGCGCTCGCTTATTACTTACTCTCCTCCATGGGGGATGCCTTTGGCGGGGCAAAGAATATCCAGTTGATGGAGCACTAATAGAAAGGGTTACATTCGTACCAGTGTGTGGAAAGTAGCCCAAAGAAGCATTGGAACTAAATATGCTTCCAAAAATGAGGTATATGGAACATACAATACACATCAAGGAACACGTGGGGTGGTAATTTCTAAAATTAATGCTAAGTCGTATTTTTTTTCTACCCAATTGATCACCTATAATTTATTGCGCAATTGTACAAATGAGGTGTTAGAAAAACAGGATCGCGGAGCAATAAAATAAAACAAATGTGGAAATAAAACACAGAAGATACACAATACAATAGAGACACATATATACGTGGTTCACCTAGTGTGGGCTACGTCCACCAGATAAATTTCCAGGTCCTTCCTTTATTATTATCCAGCAAATGAAGGGATACAACGTAAAACACACCCATTGTAACTT
Organism: Picea sitchensis; assembly: GCA_010110895.2. Lineage (NCBI taxonomy): Eukaryota > Viridiplantae > Streptophyta > Pinopsida > Pinales > Pinaceae > Picea > Picea sitchensis. The sequence goes on from SNQJ01S0157997.1 coordinate 5,248, forward strand.
CCTCTTCTTTCTCTCATAGTCTCCTCACTCAGAATACAATATTCACAATGATACATAGTCGCAATACATTTTCCTCATAAAAGAGGGTTTCCTTCTAAGGAAAAAAACACTAACAGAACTTCTATCATCAGATATAGGACCTTATAATGAATGGTCCATATTTACTATGAAATTACAATATACATTTACAAGGAAATTTTTATTTCGAGGGATTTTCCCCCGAACTCCCATCGGGGGCACGCTTTCCCCCGAACCTCGTAGGAGGGGAAATCCCCCCCTGCACTCCCCCACGTGGATGAGTGTACATTCTTCTAGGGTGTAAATTCTTCATGGGGTATAAACACGGCTAAAAACAAAGGCCTATGAATTAGGAAGATAATCAAGATCCACAACCAAAAATCTCCCACTTGGAGACTGATCTTGACAACTCCATTATTATTGTATATGTTGGACTATGATCCTTCTTAGAACTGGAAAATTTCTCATCTTCGCCTTCATTCTTGAAGACCAACTGAAACTGAGAAGGAACTCATATTCTCCCTCGTTACTCCCTTTGTCAACATGTATGCAGGATTGTAGCTAATGTGTATCTTTTCCAACTTCAAATTTCTATCTTCCAGGACGGATCGTATGAAATGGTACCTGAGTTGTATATGATTAGTATTTGAATGAAAGGATGAGTTCTTTGCAATATGAATGGAACTCTCATTGTCACAACACAACCTTCTATTCTCTTGCTTCTTTCTAGGGATGATTTCAGGGGCTAAATTTCACTCATGGGCTAATTTTCCATGGTTTTTCCAAAAAAGAGATTCGCTATTTTAAAAATGATTCGCCCAAATTCTATAGAATAAAATTATTTTACCTTACAATTCGCCAAAAAATTATAAAAACTATATAAAATCCTTAAAAATTTGAATATTTTTACAAAAATATCGTCAAACATTTATAGTTGGCATATGAAGGATTAATAAGATTCGCCAAGGTTTCTACATTTCAAAATAAATTCCTATCCTTAAAATCATCCCTGCAAGTTCTTTCCCAATCCCTCCATAAACCTTTGTAACCAAATCATTTCTTTACTAGCCTCTGTAGTAGCAACATACTCTGCTTCTATTATTGAAAATGCAACAACCTTTTGCAGTTTCGAAATCCAACTTATTTTTGTTCTACCTATAGTAAAAACATACCCTGTGGTGTTCCTCCTGCTATCTCTATCACCTGCCATATCTAAATCAACATATCCCTGCAGAACAATGTTTGAACCTCCAAAACATAATGCATGAGTAGCAGTACCTCTCAAATAACTGAGAATCCACTTTACTACCTCCCAACGTTATTTACCTGGATTGTTCATATACCTTCTCACAACTCCCACTGCATGTGCAATATCTGGTCTTGTGAAAACCATCACATACATCAAGATTCCAAGTCTTGATGAATAAGGGACCCTGGACATGTATTCTATCTCCTCTTGTGTCTTGGGACACATTTCCTTAGTTAATTTGAAATCGTTGGCCAAAGGTGTACTAACTGGTTTTTCATTCTGCATTCTAAACCTCTCCAACACCTTCTCTATGTACTCACCATGAGACAATGTCAATTTGTGATTTTTCTTGTCTCGTATTATTCTCATACCAAGGATTTTTTTTGCAGAACCCAAATCCTTCATCGCAAATGAATTAGCTAATTTATTCTTGAGCACATTTATATCCTACATATTATACCCTGCAATAAGAATTTCATCTACATACAATAGCAAGATAATATAGCTTCCATTTTCTATCATGTTAAAATAAACACAGTGATCAGAATGACATCTACTATAACCTTGTTCTATCATAAACCTGTCAAAATTCAAATGCCACTTCCTTGGAGCTTTCTTTAGTCCATAAAAGTTCTTCTTCAACCTGCATACCAAATTATCCTTCCCTTTGACCTTATACCCTTGTAGATGTTGCATATAAATATCTTCCTCCAAATACCCATGGAGAAAATATTTTTTTACATCTAACTATTCAAGATGAAAATCTTCAACTGCCACAAGACTTAAAATTGTCCTAATTGAATTCATTTTAACAAGAAGAAAAAATATTTCATCAAAATCTATACCTTTCTTTTGTGCAAACCCCTTTACAACAAGTCTAGCCTTATAACATTTTTTTCCTCCATCTTCTTCCTTCAACTTGTAAACCCATTTATTCTGCAATGCTCTTTTTCCTATAGGAAACTAAACCAAATCCCAAGTCTGGTTATTTACCAGGGAATCCATTTCCTCTTTCATACCTTTCTCCCACTTATTTTTGGGGTCTAGCTGCATTGCCTCTTCATAACATTCTAGTTCACCAGAATCAATCAACAATAAATAATACAATGAAGGAGAGTATCGTTCAGGGGGTATACTTAACCTGATAGATCTTCTAACAAAACTTGTAGGAGCTTGAGGTACCTTCTTCTCCTGTTGTTGTACATTTTGATTTTCTGGTACCTTTGGAATTTCTTTTTCAGTGATCTCATCAAGCATTGTGTATTCTAGTTTTTATTTTTCTTGTATATTTCCCTACAAATGATCTTTGGACATGACCTTCTCATTGAATATGATATCTCTATTCCTATTTATTTTTTGATTTTCATAATCCCATAAGAGATAACCAAAATCATTAACATTGTATCCAATAAAGGTACACTTCCTGGATTTTTCTTCAATCTTTGTTCTATTTTCTTTATCAATATGGACACATGCTTCACAATCGAAAGTCTTCAAAAAAGAATAGTTTACCTTTTTACTTGTCCATACCTCTTCTATAATTCCACCATCCAAATATCTTGAAGGTCCTGTGTTTATTAAGTAAACAACAATATCTATAGCATCTACCCAGAACTGTAAGGGAATACCATTATGAAATCTCATACTCCTTGCACGCTCCATAATTGTCATGTTCATCCTTTCTGACACACCATTTTCTTGTGGTGTTCCTGGAACTGTCTTCTCTCTACGAATCCCATGGTATGAACAGTAATCATAAAAATCCTTACCGCAATATTCACCTCCATTCTCTGATCTAAGACACTTCAACCTTTTTCCTATCTCATTCTCAACCAAAGCTTTCCATTTCTTACAAGTATAAAAAACATCATATTTTTTTCGAATGAAATAAACCCAAGTTCTTATAGTTTCATCATCAATAAAAGTAACATAATAACGAGAGACATCAAGAGATGATACCTGAACTGGTCCCCATACATCTTTATGCACAAGCTATAACCTTTCACTCTTGTTTTCTTTTCCAACTCCGAGAAATCTGGCTCTCTTATGTTTCCCACAAACACAATGCTCACAGAAATCCAAATTAATTTGTTTAAGATATGGAAACAAATTTATTTTGTGAAGTATCTACATCACCTTCTCACTCATGTTTCCAAGCCTATGATGCCACAATGTTGTATCAACTCTTGTAAAAGCTAAAGAGATAGAAGAGTTAGTATTACCAGTACATAAATAGAATGTACCTACCTTATCTCCTTTTTCTATAACCAGTGATCCTTTGGTGACCTTCCACATATTATATGTAAATATGGATATACAACCTTCACTTTCCAACTGCCCTATTGAAATTAGATTTTTCCTTAGATATGGAACATGTCTTACATTTTTCAACAACCATTAGTTTCCACTCCTTTGCTTTATTTTTACCTTTCCCATTCCAACAATGTTGCATGGTGCATCATCACCCAAATGAACATGTCCAAAATCACCTTGAACATAATATAGAAAATGTTTCCTATGGGGTGTGGCATGAAATAAATCCCCTGAATATACTACCCAAGACTCAGAAATATTATCTACATAAATAATCAAAGCATCTTGTAAAACATCACCTGTTACATCTGCTTCTTGATTTTTCTCTTGTTCCTCATCTCTTTGTTTCTTTGGAGCTCTGCAGTCTTTCTTCAGATGTCCTTTCTTCCCATAATTCTAACACTCTATCTTTCCTAGTTTGTATTTGGATATGCCCTTCCTAGAATTCTTGTAGTTCCCTGATCCATTTCCTATATCCTTTTGTTTTTCCATGTTCTCCATGTTTAACGCATTACCTGATGTCTCACCTATTTTTTTCGTCGCATTTCCTTGCTAACGATAACACCAACAACATCATCAAATTTTAAAGTGTTTGAACTAGAGACATATTTACTTACATCCATGGCCAAGTCATTCCATATTTTTTTTAATGAGCACAACATTAGAAAAGCCCCTACCTCATCATCAAAGTCTACTTTTACAGAACTTAGTTGATTAGTAATTGTATTAAATTCATTTAAATGATATGCAACATACCTACCTTCTGACATATTCATATTAAATAATCTCTTCATTAGAAATACCTTATTTGACTCCAAGGATTTTTCATATATTTTATCCAATGCGTCCACCAACTCCTTCGTTATCTTTTCTTTTGAAATATTGAAATCCACTAACACTGCCACACTCAGTCATATCGTTCTTAGTGCCTTTCTGTCAAAAGCCTCCCATTCTTCATCCTTCATGGAGATCGTCTTATTTTGTATTCCACCTAATGGTAGGAATAGACCCTTCTAATATAAATAATCTTCCATCTGCATCTTCCATAATTGGTAGTTTTTATCATTAAATTTATCGATCCTAAACTTTCCATCTTCCATTGTTGGATTACTGAGAGGGGGGGGTGAATCAATAATAGAGCAATTTAATCCCTTTTAACCATAAAATGAAAGTGTTACATCAATGTATCATTATCATACAATAGTTGTAGAGTAAATAAACAATGAAAAAATGATCAATCATACACATACACAGTACACCAGTCTTTTTACGTGGAAACCCAAAGTGGGAAAAAACCACGAAATGATTTTTCTTATATTTCTTTAAGAATTACATTCATTGGAAGCACCAACTTCCTTTGTTTTCCAGCTGCAACTGTAAGGAGGCTCCAACCCCCTATTTTCTCAGGCTACAACTTGAAGGAAGCTCAAAATCCCCAATTCTTTGGCTACAACCAGAAGGAGGCTACAACCCCCTATGTTTTCTTGCTACAATCGAAAGGTGGCTGCAACCAGAAGGAGGCTACAAACCCCTATGTTTTCTAGCTACAATCGGAAGGTGGCTACAACCATCTGTCCTTGCCCATCCAACTGTCCTAAAATAAAAGTGGAATGATGGAACCACTGTCACACTATCAATGTGATATATACTGCTATAAACATATACCAATCAACATGTAATCAACATGTACCATAAACAAATGCATCCACCATGCACCAACATGTTCCAAACAACATGTAATCATCATGTACCATAAACAAGTGCATCAGCCATGAACCAACCTGTACCTCAACCTATAATCAACCTGTACCATAAACAAGTGCATCAACCATGCACCAACCTATACCTCAACCTGTAATTATCCTGTACCATAAACAAGTGCATCAACCATGCACCAACTTGTACCTCAACCTATACCATCAACGAGTGCATCAACCATGCACCAAATTTGAACCAATCATGCATCAAATACACATAAACTATGACTCTTCAAGATGTACCAACATGATCAACTATACACCTCATGTATGTGACAACTCATCAACTATTTGTCTCAACCATGTACCCAACATGTACCTCAACCATATACCAAATACATATACCAATATAACCATCAAAATTTCTCTAGCAATACATCACATCATCCATAACCAAATACCATAAACCATTACATCAAACCATGTGCCACAACCTCATTGTTATACAACCTCTATCTGTAACATACCTCAACCAAAATCCCTCATCAAATTCATCATCCAAATATGATTTGTAACTCTATAATAGACCTGATGTATATTATCACATACCTGCAAACCTTCCTTAACTTTAACAATAAGAGACTAGCATTTTATCAAACTTTACTTTAGTCTCACATGACTAATTTTGGATTAGTCAACAACCTTAACTTGCAATAATCATAACTATGTACCTATAATGAATAAATATTTGAAAATGGTACACAATGTTCTTCAGTGTCTTTTATGCAATTCCTCCAAATTTCACTACTTGGAACCTCTTAGAAAAGGAGTTATAGAAAAAATGACATACCTTGTTGAATTCTGGCTTATTCTAGAGATATAACTTGTAGAGAATTACCCGCACAAAATATTTGTTGTATAGATATGAAAATGGTACAAAACATACTACATAATATACTATAACCAATAAATTTTGTCTTACTGAATTTGGATTGGTTATGAAGAAGTTATGACATTTTTACTCGAAACACATGTTTTAGACTAGTTTCAGGACTAGCCACAAACCCTATTTTCCATGGAGTGTAAATCCAAAAATACAACAACCCACAAGCTGCAATTTTTATCACTACTACTTGGATAAGTTTCGTAAATAACCTCCCAATTTCATGGTCTGAATCATTCTAGAAAAATAGTTATTGCGAAAATGGTGAGATGACACGTAAATAATATACCTTAGAAAACATCATCAAAAGAATTTATCCTCCCTTGAATTTTGGCCTTCTTTACTTCACCTCCCCTCTGAAATTCATCTTAGATATCCTTTGGTTACCTCAGTCACTTGTAGATATTCAATATGTTCAAGTGTAATTGAAATGAGAGACCCTTGCCTCTTATTATACTTTTATGTAGCTTCCTCAAGGCGTTAGCTTCTAACCATCTTAAACCAATTTCCTTATTTTAGGGCTAACCCACTTCTAACCACTTGTCCACTTAGTAATTTCTCCATTAAATTTATTGTTTAAATAATTTATTTTGCATCCACTTTGACTTGTAGTACACTCATCACTTCACTTTATTATTTACCTTCTAAAATCTCTTAAACCACTTTCCTTATTTTAGGGCTAACCCACTTCTAACCACTTGTACACTTAGTAATTTATCCATAAAGTTTATTATTTAAATAATTTATTTTGTATCCACTTTGACTTATAGTACACTCATCACTTCGCTTTATTATTTAAATAATTTCTTCTTTGCAACCGCTTTGACTACTTTGACCTTTTGGGGCTTCTAGATGACTCATGAGGGTTCGCCAACTTCACATGGCCATAACTCTCTAACCATGAGGAGTTATGTGACGTTCCACATGCCACCAAAAATGGCATGACATGTACTATCCATATAGAGTAGTCTTACCTTAAAATATATTAAAACTCATATCATTATCCATCAAACAAACTTGAGTCCATTACCCAAACCTTTGTGATACCGGAATTCGCTACCGGACTTTCTTCAAGGGTTGACATCAATGACAACCAAACAAATTAATCAACACATACCTCATCATTAAAGTACACTTTTACATAACTTAGTTTATTAGTAACCATATTAAATTCATTAAAATGATCTGCAACAGACCCACCTTCTGACATTTTCATATTAAATAAAAGTGGAATGATGGAACCGCTGTCACACTATCAATGTGATATATACTGTTGTAAACCTATACCAATCAACATGTAGTCAACATGTACCATAAACAAGTGCATCAACCATGCACCAACATGTACCAAACAACATGTAATAAGCCTGTACCATAAACAAGTGCATCAACCATGCACCAACCTGTACCTCAACCTATAATCATCATGTACCATAAACAAGTGCATCAACCATGCACCAACCTGTACCTCAACCTGTAATTAGCCTGTACGATAAACAAGTGCATAAACCATGCACCAAATTTGTACCAATCATGCATCTAATACACATAAACTATGACTCATCACGATGTACCAACATGATCAACTATACACCTCATGTATGTGCCAACTCATCAACTAGTTGTCTCAACCATGTACCCAACATGTGACTCAACCATATACCAAATACATATACCAATATAACCATCACAATTTCTCTAGAAATATATCACATCATCCATAACAAAATACCATAAACCATTACATCAAACCATGTGCCACAACCTCACTGTTATACAACCTCTATCTGTAACATACCTCAACCAAAATCCCTCATCAATTTCATCCTCCAAATATGATTTGTAACTCTATAATAGACCTGATGTATATTATCACATACCTTCAAACCTTCCTTAACTTTAACAATAATAGACTAGCATTTTATCAAACTTTACTTTAGTCTCACATGACTAATTTTGGATTAGTCAACAACCCTAACTTGTAATAATCATAACTATGTACCTATAATGAATAAATATTTGAAAATGGTACACAATGTTCTTTAGTGTCTTTTATGCAATTCCTCCAAATTTCACTACTTGGAACCTCTCAGAAAAGGAGTTATAGAAAAAATGGCATACTTTGTTGAATTCTGGTTTATTCTAGAAATATAACTTGTAGAGAATTACCCACATAGAATATTTGTTGTATAGATCTGAAAATGGTACAAAACATACTACATATTGTACTATAACCAATAAATTTTGTCTTACTAAATTTGGATTGGTTATGAAGAAGTTATGACATTTTTACCCGAAACAACTATTTTAGACTAGTTTCAGGACTAGCCACAAACCCTATTTTCCACGGAGTGTAACTCCAAAAATACAACAACCCACAAGATGAAATTTTTATCACTACTACTTGGATATGTTTCCTAAATAGCCTCCCAATTTCATGGTCTAAATCATTCTAGAAAAATAGTTGTTGCGAAAATGGTGAGATGACATGTAAATAACATACCTTAGAAAGCATCATCAAAATAATTTATCCTCCCTTGAATTTCAACCTTCTTTACTTCACCTCCCCTCTGAAATTTGGCTTAGATATCATTTGGTTACCTCAGTCACTTGTATATATTCAATATGTTCAAGTGTAATTGAAATGAGAGACCCTTTCCTCTTATTATACTTTTATGCAACTTCCTCAAGGCGTTACCTTTTAACCATCTTAAACCAATTTCATTATTTTAGGGATAAATCACTTCTAACCACTTGTCCACTTAGTAATTTCTCTATTAACTTTATTTTTTAAATAATTTAATTTGTATTCACTTTGACTTACAATACACTCATCACTTCACTTTATTATTTACCTTCTAAAATCTCTTAAACCACTTTCCTTATTTTAGGGCTAACCCACTTCTAACCACTTGTCCACTTAGTAATTTCTCCATTAAGTTTATTATTTAAATAATATATTTTGTATCCACTTTGACTTATAGTACACTCATCACTTCACTTTATTATTTATATAATTTCTTATTTTCAACCACTTTGACTACTTTGACCTTTTGGGGCTTCTAGATGACTCATGAGGGTTATCCAACTTCACATAGCCATAACTCTCTAACCGTGAGGAGTTATGTGGCATTCCACATGCCACCAAAAGTGGCATGACATGTACTATCCATATAGAATAGTATTACCTTAAAATACATTAAAACTCATACCATTATCCATCAAACAAACTTGAGTCCATTACCCAAACCTTTGTGCTACTGGAATTCGCTACCGAAATTTCTTCAAGGGTTGACATCAATGAAAACCAAACGAATTAATCAACACCTACCTCATCATTAAAGTCCACTTTTACATAACTTATCTGATTAGTAACCATATTAAATTCATTTAAATGATCTGCAATAGACCCACCTTTTGACATCTTCATATTAAATAAAAGTGGAAAGATGGAACCATTGTCACAATATCAATGTGATATATATTGTTGTAAGCCCATACCAATCAACCTGTAATCAACATGTACCATAAACAAGTGCATAAAACATGAACCAACCTGTACCAAACAACATGTAATCAACCTGTACCATAAACAAGTGCATCAACCATGCACCAACCTGTACCTCAACCTATAATCATCCTGTACCATAAACAAGTGCATCAACCATGCACCAACCTGTAGCTCAACCTGTAATCAGCCTGTACCATAAACAAGTGCATCAACCATGCACCAACCTATACTTCAAACTTTACCATCAACAAGTGCATCAACCATGCACCAAATTTGTACCAATCATGCATCAAATACACATAAACTATGACTCATCAAGATGTACCAACATGATCAACTATACACCTCATGTATGTGCCAACTCATCAACTAGTTGTCTCAAACATGTACCCAACATGTGCCTCAACCATATACCAAATAGATATATCAATATAACCATCAAAATTTCTCTATCAATACATCACATCATCCATAACCAAATACCATAAACCATTACATAAAACCATGTGCCACAACCTCAATGTTATACAACCTCTATCTGTAACATACCTCAACCAAAATCCCTCATCAATTTCATCATCCAAATATGATTTGTAACTCTATAATAGACCTAATGTATATTATCACATACCTGCAAACCTTCCTTAACTTTAACAATAAGAGACTATCATTTTATCAAACTTTACTTTAGTCTCACATGACTAATTTTGGATTAGTCAACAACCCTAACTTGTAATAATCATAACTATATACCTATAATGAATAAATATTTGAAAATGGTGTTGATTAAGGTTGGTTGTCATTGATGTCAACCCTTGAAGAAAGCCCCGTAGCACAAAGGTTTAGGTAATGGACCCAAGATTGTTTGATGTAAATATGACTCATTATTGTTTTGTCATGGTTGATAAGATGTAAATATGGATGAACTCTAAAGTGGTCCCCTTATGGTGAAAGCCCTCATGGGAATACACTTTGTGGAGTAAGAGAACCCATGATTAATTGTGGAATAATGAGATGAAGGAAATTGAATTTTTCAGGGAAAATATCCTAGATGGATAGTGTTTGTCATGTCATTTCTGGTGGTATGTGGAATGTCACATAATTCCTCACGGTTAGAGAGTTATGGCCATGAGAAGTTGGAGGCCCCAGGTTTGGGTAATGGACCTAAGTTTGTTTGATGAGTAACGGTATGAGTTATGATATATTTTCAGATAATACTATTCTATATGTATAG
>SNQJ01S0157997.1:19220-34900 GCA_010110895.2 Picea sitchensis
AGTTTTGTCTTCTTAGCATTGATAAGTCTCTGATCTAGATTTGAATGTCTTTTGAATGCTTATACTCTTAGATAAACATTGCTGACTAATGTTATGAGAAACTATGAACAAGACCTCTGAATAGAAGCTTAGTATGTCTTTCATATTCAGCTCTCTAATTCATTTCATTAGAAGAAACTAAGTCTATTTCTAAGCTCATATATTTTGAGTGTGCATCAAAGTCTTACAAACTCCGGGTTGATAATTAATGTACTTTGATTTACACTAGTTGATTGGAGCTCAACAGTACCCAATGGAAGGGGATATATGAATGAAACATCATCCAAATTTCCTTGAGAACCTTTTCTCTACTTTTTAAAATCCTCTAAACCTCGAGTCCATTCGTGAACAAGGGAATGTTGATCCATAGAAAATGACATCCTCGGACCATCCTACACAACAATCAACATGCTCCACCTCATCCAGTGAGAAAAGATAATGGACTAGTCCAACCATCCATATTTCCACTCCTTTTGTACGACAGGTTCTAGGACATATGGCCCCTAGTGTTTCCATTTGGATCGTTTCTCTCAAAAGATAGTTTCTACTGCAACAACAAATATAGGTGGAGGCTACTCGTAATGTCTACCATTTGTGTCACCGACTTAGGGGTACATTAACATCACCAGATAATCTCCCACGACCACTAGCTTCAATGATTAGTTCTAGTATTCATGCACAAGTTCCTTGATTCAACCCATCAATACTCACATCCTTTTGGCTCTAATTTCAAATCCAGTAGTGAAACAATGCATTTCCACCCTACTTTCTAATTTAAGTGATCGACACCAAACACTTGAACATGATCACCCACAAATATAGCTACAACAGAAGGTGGACATCGTCATGCACAATCAGAGACATGAGTGTTATCAAGAGGAGGTTTAATATCACCAAACCTTACAACAACAATATGATACAGAAGTTGCATCCCATGCATCTGCAAAGGATCAATATATTGATATTAGTACAACGCTCATTGACCTCATAGGAATGGTGGATATTTTATATGCATAGATATCAACCACATCAATTGAAGGTGAAGACATTCCCCCCTATCTTAAAATATATTATGTGAATACCCTCCTATAAAATTTGGACTCCCAAATTACAGCACTATGTTCGCCACTCCACCAAACAAACTGAAAGTCCATTCAGCTTCATAACAAGATTTTTTCAGCCAAAGTAGTCGTTCAACATGGCCAACACATATTAAAGTAATTTTTTGGGTTGGTGGCCCACAACTTCACTTTATGGAGTCATCCATAGAACCCCCTATTAGAAAAACATAATTGCAAAGTAATAAAATAAAACAAATGCAGAAATAAAACACAGAATATACACAATACAATAGAGACACAAATATATGTGGTTCACCTAGTGTGGGCTACGTCCACTAGAGAAATTTCCAGGTCATTCATTTATTATTATCCAGCAAATGAAGGGATACAACCTACAACACACCTGTTGGAACTTCCTCTTATTTCTCTCACAGTCTCCTCTCTCAGAATACAATATTCACTCTCATACACAACCACAATACAATGCCCTCATACAAAAATGGGTTTCCTTTTTTGGGTGAAAACCCTAACATAAATTCTACCGTCAAATATGCCACCTTATAATGAACGATCTAGATTGACTACGAAATTACAATATTTTACAAGGCAATTTTCCCAAAATTTTGCTCAAGGGGGCCCATGCCCCCCGGACCCCCTTCATTTAAGGGCATGCTCTCGAACCCCTGGCAGAAGGGGGCTAGGTATACCTGCATATGAATAATGAATAAAATCAGGCTCCACAACAAACACCCCCCTTATGTGAGTACAATCAATGATAGAGTTTGCGTAGCTGAGGCTAACATCACACAACAAAAGAGAAATTTGGCCCCTCTACCTATAGGAGAGCATCCAATTGCAATGACATATTTCATCTAAAAATAATGATATTTTTGTCATCTAGGATGAGTATAAAAGCATCTCAAATATCATCACTAATGCATCATATAAGGCCTTACTCTTTTGTACCCAGTTGATAGACGTGCAAGTTTTTGTTGGCCCCTTTCTTGAGAAAATGGAAAAAATAGATTTGAATGCCCCTTCGGTCACAACACCCAATGCATATGTAGTTGTTCAAATCACCCACGAACTTCATGGAAACCTCAACAAACTTGATTAATAACTCAGGAACATGGCTCCATCCATTGCATCAGTCACTAAATGAGTAAATTGGCTCGGAGATGAGACACATTATAGTGGTGGGGGCCTGTTGGCACCCAAGTTTTGGGTAAATATCGCATGCACACACAAAAAAAGATGTGCACACCTATTCTAGTTTTTTGTGCACTAAAAAAGATGTGCAAGGGGTGACAGGAGGTGTGATTTCCAAACCAAGTTTTTTTAATGCGTTCTAGTTCCAGTTCTACCAATGCACATTGGCCAAGTATTTTTATGTATGCAAAAAATTAAGAAGGCGTTGCATGCATGTCGGAATCAAGAAAATAAGCTTCGGGAAATCTCCCCAAATTATTACTACAAGTAGAAAGAGGGATCATGGAGTAGTAAGAATATGATATGGAAAGGTAGTTGAGATTGCCATGATTCCATGGAGGCTATGTGGAATGCATGTAGGTGATAGAAGCATGTGGGACTGGAAATTAGTAGAGTGAGTGGAGGAAAACTGAAAGAGACCAAGTGCTAGAGTAGAGAAGGAAATAACAAGAATAGGGAAACAAAGAATAGTTTCATTTTTATATGTTTGATATAGTTATCCCATAGTTGGGAGATGTTGTAAATGTCCCTCAGCTCACTATAAGCCTGTGTTTTTTTAATGTCTTTGGTTGTAAGTCTAATTCGATCACATATGTAGATCTTGAATAATGTGCATGGCACTATATAATGTAATACTAGGAAAATATATGAAAGAGAAATGATTCATTTCTATCAGCTCATGAATTGCTTAATGTATGCTTGTGATGGTTGAATAAGATAATAAAGCTACAGTGATTTCTATTCTATGTTGTATTTTTTCTTATGTCAAATGAATGCTTGTGTTGATGTTGCTTGATGTTAATGGCAAGGGAATGTAAGAGAAATCCAATCTTTCTAACAATCATTGGGTGGTATACATACCTATGGTCATTCAAGTAGACCATCAGGATCACTTCTAATACTAATGGTCTCCATTAATTTATCATTCTCAAAGTAAGGAAAGAAGTATCGTATCTTTGATGAGTTCTTAGTTGGAATTTTTTGTAGTTGGAGGTTTGTACAAACAACCAAGTTCATAAAGTGGTATATAGATTCACCCAGTCTATAATATTGAAATACATAACCACACTTCTTCCATTTTCTTTCAACTTGTGTCAGATATTCTCCTTTAATAACCATTGACCCAATCAAAAATTCAATACCTTTGGAGTCTATTGCTGAGAGCATGAGGGTATGTTTTCCCTTTAAGAAATGTGTCAACCAATGTTCAATGCCCAATTTATTACCTTTTCATGAAAGCATTGCGTATATGTGCCCTACAAAAAATGGAGTTCCAACACATGAGTCCACTAAATGAAAAAAACATAAAAAAATGATGCTAGTTATTTAAAATTTAATCGAATACTCACCGAACCTAGCAATACAATATCTAAGACATGATAATAATCCGATGAAATGGTCCTCCTCCAAATGGGATAATTCCATGTTTATATATTTACCAATGGTGAGTGATACATGATCCCATTTATCAGCCCAATATGTGGATTCACAATAATCCCATTCATTACTACTACATGGACCATAGAACAAAGATAGTTTTTTCATCCATATCTCAACTATTACATTGTCTAATGTTCGAAATGAATGGAATCCATGAGTGCCCTAGATTTTTTTGAATTCATACCACTGTGATCAATCTACATCGTCCACCTCCCAAAAATATCTAAGTACATATCCTTTCCTAATCGATTGGTATTCATGGGTTATTTCTACCTCTCCCGTTACTAAATAACACCATTCAACAATGGATTTTACATATCGAATGAGGTAAGTAGTTGCAATCTTCATTTCTTGCATGTGTAACATTGTTTTGATGCATGCACCTACTCCATCATGATCCCATTTCCTATTTCTAGACTCGAAATAGGGCCAAATATGTGGTACCTTAACTTTTTTTTGCAACATACACAACCATTGAAATACACAAGAATTTTTTAATTGGCCCACACAACCATCTTACCAAATCCAATGTTGATCCATCTATATGATCTTCTCCTCTAGGTGATTGTAAAACAAATAAAAGCAATGTTGTACATAGGATAATTCAAGGCACCAATCGTCACTTATGTAGAAGTGATACTCCTTCAATATGAATTTGTTTTCTTCATTACTATCTAGCCCATTCCTATATGTGATATGGACCATTATGATGACCTGCTCTGAGTGATAATATTGTCTTTGAATCTCATTTTGTGGTTGAAGAGTGTAGTTCTCAGCAAAATCAACCACTGATAAGACAATACCAACAGGAAATGTATCTCTACATATTCTAAAATGCTCGTCTTTCCATCAAGCCACATGGACATGTTGAACATATTGTCGTGTCTTTTCAAATAATTCCTTGATGAAGTCACATACTCGTACCTAGAAATTCACCAACCATATATGTTTTATTTCTTTCTCTCCATCAATATCATACGAGACATATTTAAATATTTGCAAGTCAAAATCCTTCCTCCCCAATTCATACTCATCACTCACATGGATGCACTTTCTTAGTAATACCATTCCACTGCACCTAGGGCATGTCTCATCTAATATTTTTTATAGAATGTAAAATCCTCTGCCCTTGTACACAATATGTTGTGAATAAAGTCTCTAGATGAAGGTGGTGGCAATACAACTGAAAATTCCTACAAAAGGGTGTTATGTAATACAAGAAAAATGTGTTTGTGTGTGATAATAATAACCATACTCAATGTGGTATCTACAACAACATGTGTTATAGATTATGTTTATTCGAACATACCAAGGCTTGCATTTATGGAAAGATCTTTGGACTAAGTTAAGTGTACTATCTATAGTCATGGATCTCTCATACAATTTTGTTTATGTCATGTCAAGGGAGTGTTTAATGTGGGGTTTACAATCCCTAAATCCCCTTCTCAATTTTAGTACATATTTTTGGTTGGAAGAAGGCCTAGTGTTATCATTCCAAAAAGCCTATACTAGGCCCTTAAATGCACCAATTAACATCATGTCAGAATGAGGTAGCATACTAGTGAAGGCCCATAGATATGTTGGGCCACCTATGTTGAGGATATATTATCTATTAGAATAATTTCTAAGGTTTTTTCTATTGCATTTCATGATATGAGAGGTTTGTTGGAGAAAATGATGTTTTCTTGTGATCTTTCTAACAATTGATTGTGACAAGACACGTCAGGGTGCATTACGGTGTTTAGAACGAGTTTTCTTACCAAGTTTTTGAAAATCTTCCACGAGGTTTCTAACAATATGATGACTTGTTTCTAAACTTTTAACTATAATAATGCCTAAAATTACCCTAACAATGGTCAACTTCTAGATTTTAACAACGCCAAAATAATTGACATTTAATGACATCATGTTTTGGTTTAAAATATTCTTTAATGATTTTATAAGAATGATAATGAATAATCAGGTTAGATAACTTACCTTCAAGTGATTCTAGACCACTTTCATCCACCTAAATTTTTTTAGGAGTTCTACACCACACACTGCTCAAAATAGGTAGGGACAATGACCCTATATTCTGGCACTGTTGACCTCCTTGTTGTGGAGTTACAAACATAACAGTTATTTCCCCTTGACGGATCAATTATGGAAGGAGAGTGGACATTCCCATGACTTAACTTCTCGTGCTCAAAGTAAGGAAATAAGTATCGTATATTTGATGAGTTCTTACTTGGAATTTTGTGTAGTTGGAGGTTTGTACCAACAACCAAGTTCATAAAGTGGTATATAGATTCACCCGGTCTATAATATTGAAATACATAACCACACTTCTTACATTTTCTTTCATCTTGTGTTAGATATTCTCCTTCAATAACCATTGACCCAATAAAAAATTCAATAGCTTTGGAGTCTATTGCTGAGAGCATGAGGGTATGCTTTCCCTCTAAGAAATGTGTCAACCAATGTTCAATGCCCAATTTATTACCTTTTCGTGAAAGCACTGCATATATGTGCCCTACGAAAAATGGAGTTCCAACACATGAGTCCAGTACATGAAAAAATATAAAACATTGATGCTAGTTATTTAAAATTTAATCGAATACTCACCGAACCTAGTAGTACGATATCTAAGACATGATAATAATCCGATGAAATGGTCCTCCTCCAAATGGGATAATTCCATGGTTATATGTTTACCAATGGTGAGTGATACATGATCCCATTTATCAACCTGATTTGTGGATTCACAATAATATCATTCATTACTACTACATGGACCATAGAATAAAGAGAGTTTTCTCATCCATATCTCAACTATTACATTGTCTAATGCTTGAAATGAATGGAATCCATGAGTGCCCTATATTGTTTTGAATTCATACCACTGTGATCAATCTACATCGGCCACCTCCCAAAAATATCTAAGTACATATCCTTTCCTAATCAATTGGTCTTCATGGGTTATTTCTACCTCTCTCGTTACTAAAAAACACCATTCAACAATGGATTTTACATATCGAATGAGGTAAGTAGTTGCAAGCTTCATTTATTGAATGTGTAGCATTGTTTTGATGCATGCACCTACTCAATCATGATCCCATTTCCTATTCCTAGACTCAAAATAGTTCTAAATATGTGGTACCTTAACTTTTTTGTGCAACATACACAACCATTGAAATACACAAGAATTTTTGAACTGGCCCACACAACCATCTGATCAAATCCAATGTTGATCCATCTATATGTTCTTCTCCTTTGGATGATTGTAAAACAAATAAAAGCAATGTTGTACATAGGATAATTCATGGCACCAATCGTCACGTATGTAGAAGTGATACTCCTTCAATATGACTTTGTTTTCTTCATTACTATCTAGCCCATTCCTATATGTGATATGGACCATTATGATGACCTTCTTTGAGTGATAATATTGACTTTGAATCTCATTTTGCGGTTGAAGAGTGTAGTTCTCAGAAAAATCAACCACTAATAAGATGATACCAATAGGAAATGTATCTCTGCATATTCTAAAATGCTCTTCCTTCCATCAAGCCACATAGACATGTTGAACATATTGTCGTGTCTTTTCAAATAATTCCTTGATGAAGTCACATACTCATACCTGGAAATTCACCAACCATATATGTTTTATTTCTTTCTCTCCATCAATATGATACGAGACATATTTAAATATTTTCAATTCAAAATCCTTCCTCCCCAATTTATACTCATCATTCACATGGATGCATTTTCTCAGTAATACCATTCCACTGCACCTAGGGCATGTCCCATCTAATATTTTTTATAGAATGTAAAACCCTCTTCCCTTGTACACAATATGTTGTGAATAAAGTCTATAGATGATGGTGGTGGCAATACAACTGAAAATTCCTACAAAAAGGTGCTATGTAATACAAGAAAAATGTGTTTGTGTGTGATAATAATAACCATACTCAATGTGGTATCTACAACAACATGTGTTATAGATTATGTTTATTCGAACATACCAAGGCTTGCATTTATGGAAAGATCTTTGGACCAAGTTAAGTGTACTATCTATAGTCATGGATCTCTCATACAATTTTGTTTATGTCATGTCAAGGGAGTGTTTAATGTGGGGTTTACAATCCCTAGATTCCCTTCTCAATTTTAGTACATATTTTTGGTTGGAAGAAGGCCTAGTGTTATCATTCCCAAAAGCCTATACGGCCCTTAAATGCACCAATTAACTTCATGTCAGAATGAGGTAGCATACTAGTGAAGGCCCATAGATATGTTGGGCCACCTATGTCGAGGATATCTTATCTATTAGAATAATTTCTAAGGCTTTTTCTACTGTATTTCATGATATGAGAGGTTTGTTGGAGAAAATGATGTTTTCTTGTGATCTTGCTAACAATTGATTGTGACAAGACACGTCGGGGTGCATTATGGTGTTTAGAACGAGTTTTCTTACCAATTTTTTGAAAAGCGTCCACGAGGTTTCTAACAATATGATGACTTGTTTCTGAACTTTTAACTATAATAATGCCTAAAATTACCCTAACAATGGTCAACTTCTAGATTTTAACAATGCCAAAAATAATTGACATTTAGCGACATCATGTTTTGGTTTAAAATATTCTTTAATGATTTTATAAGAATGATAATGAATAATCAGGTTAGGTAACTTACCTTCAAGTGATGCTAGACCACTTTCATCCACCTAAATTTTTTTAGGAGTTCTACACCACACAGTGCTCAATATAGGTAGGGACAATGAACCTATATTCTGGCACTCTTTACCTCCTTGTTGTGGAGTTAAAAACATAACAGTTATTTCCCCTTGACAGATCAATTTTGGGAGGAGAGTGGACATTCCCATGACTATTTTATTGAATGTCTAGCTATCCAACAAGAGGTTGTACCACAATAACTTCTTCACAAGAAGGTTGTGCACCAATTTCCTCTCTAATTTCTTCCATTGTATAATCAAGTCCAAGAAAATCCTCCATCATCTGGTCATCCAAAACAACTTGTCTTGATGAGATAATGATTAGAGATTCAATAGAATTCTGAATTGGATTGGCCTCTACTAAAATGATATGATTTTCTTGTGCTAATGGAGGAGAAACAATAACGACACATATTCCTCTAGAATTTGGATTTTCATTGTTGGAATATTAACCAATACTGAGAGGGGGGGTGAATCAGTATTGAACACTTTTTACCACTTTTAATCACAATGTGTAAGCATTTAAGATATCAACAATTTATCACTTATGAACTATACCATAAACATATAACCATAAATACATAGTACATAATTTTATGTGGAAACCCAAATGGGATAAAACCATGGAATGATTTCTTATATATATCAAAAGATTACATTCATAGGAAGCACCAACTTCCAAAATTATCTAGCACCAACTGGAAGGAGGCACAACCACCCCAATTTACAGGCTCTAACCCAAAGGAAGTTATGAATCCTTGTATTTTCTAGCACCAACTGGAAGAAGGATCCATCCCCCTTTCCGTGCCCCTTCCTTCCTCCCTAAAATATAAATGGAGACTCAACCTGTCACTGTAAAAACTTTTTTTGTTACTATCACTGATAAAAAACTTGTCACTATTATTGTGACTAATCAAAACCTATCACTGACACTGATACATCATAATAATCAAAACTAGATCCATTCACACAGATCATATGCCAAGACAACCAAAAATATCTCTCAAAACATATGCCCAACATCACCAAGATATGCCTCAAACCAAGTGCCAAATATATACCTCAAGCAAGTGCCACAAAATCCATGATAAACCATAAACCATGTACCAAATATATACCTCAAATCATATGCCCAAAATCACAAACATATGTCTTTAGCCATGTGCCAAAGAGTCTCTAAGATATGCCTCAAGTCATATACCATAAAATCAAGATGCAAACCTCAAGACATATAGAAAACCATACATTTTATCATGTAAGAACTTGATGCATAAGATCACATACCAACAAACCTTCTTCAACGTTAGCATCAAGAAAATAGAATTTTCATCAACATTTCCTACAGCCTTAGTTTCAAATCTAGGAAACTAGAGGTGCCTCGTTTCAAGAGTGTTGTGCAACCTGTGGGGTCCTCATGGGACTCCCTATACCTAACATGTGAGGGTATGCTAAAATATGGTTTCCAAAAACCCTTCTCCCATCTGCAAATTCGATACTTTCCTTCTTCCCACTCCTTCGCTACTCTAGATTCACTAAGAGATCACATACTTTCTTCCATGCTTGATCAAAATGAGAGGCTATTAATGTGTATTTATACTTTTTAAAGTACCTCCTTTACTTGAATTTAAGGTCAACCTGTAACTTATTGCTTGAAACAACTTATCTTCTTTAATTAATTTTGGGGCCGACTTGTAACTTTTTATCCTTATATCTTAGGCTTGTTGACTATACTTCGTGGCTTCATATTTAAGAGGGAATAACTTCTCAACCGTGAGGAACCACGTGGAGCRCCACCTACTATTGTAAATGACATGACAAGGACTATCCATATTGTTGAACACACCGCCCACACTAAGAGGGGGGGGGGGTGAATTAGTGTGTGGACTTTTCTAACTTTTCTTCTTCTTACAATTTAGTAGTTAAAATATAATTGAATAGATTAAGAACATTTAAATCATAATCACAATGGACACAAGAGACACCAGATGTTTTTGTAAGATTTTGTATAATTGATATGAATATATTAATATGAATTTTCCTAGCAACAACTATTCTGTATCAGCACCAACTGAAGTAAGGAGCACCAACTCCTCGGAGAGCACCAACTCTCAAGAGAGAACCAACTCTCTGCAAGACCCATCTTGTTGATAGATTGCAGTCTATCCAACTAGAGTTCATTCAAATATAGTAGTAGTGATCCATTATATAATCAACTCTATCTCATGATCAGAGGTATACTATAAACGCTCATCACCGCATTTCATCTTCTCTATGAAATTCGCGCCTTCTTCACTTTATCTTTCATCTAATATATTTGTGCCTTATTTACATCTACATCTCTCTTATATTCACACAGACCTTAGGTACAGATCTACCTCATTCACTTCACAAGCCACTCTTCATCCACAAGAACCTTTTCAAGTGAACCAATCATGGTTGTATTTATACTTGTTTATGCTCAAAACTTGTTTAAGTTATTGAGCCGATTTGTACAACAAGTTATAACTAACTTGTTCATTTACAATAACTTTTGGGACCACCAAAAATCATCAATCTGGGTCTTCAGTGTTACACCTGGCATCCCCTTTCCTTTCACAAATAGATCACAGGCATGGATCTATTTCCTTCATCTCTTTGATAACAAAGATTAGCACTTCCTTCAAACCATGTTCATATGATCAATGGCATAGAACCACAGGCTTAACAATTTAAGCGACGCATTACCTTCTGCCCTTTAAATCTCTTTATCATATGACCAAAGGCGTTGACCAGACGCTAGGTGAGATGATATCTTGAGCGTTTATCGATTCAAAGGTCACGATTCAATATCCTATGAGATGAACGATTATCGTAACTTCTTCACTTCACCCTTCCGAACTTTTGAGCTTGAAACCTTTCAAATCTCTCGAAGCATATTTTTTCGAACAAATCAGACGGTTCTCATTATATCACGGAACTGGAACAATGGTCATATTCAATCCTTACATCTATCCTTCATTGATTGATCCAATGACCAAGACTTAATCAAGCAATGATATGGATGGCCACTTTTTACTTCGCGACTTCGTCTATTATTCTTACGCTATCCTTCCATTGTATTTTGATCAATGGTTGAAAATGCAACCAAACATCAGATCGATGGTCGAGATCTCCTTCGGGTCTCTGGACTTCGGATATTTCGAGTCTCAACCCCTCATTTCCTTCGTATGTCAATCTTCTTGAGATGACAAACTGCTGACGCATGTCCCTCTCGGATTAACGGTTGAGATCTCCTTCGGGTCTCCAGACTTTGGATATTTCAAATCTCAACCCCTTCTTTCCTCCGTACGTCAATATTCCGGAGCTGAAAAATCACTGACACGTGTCCCTCTCAGATTAACAGTCGAGATCTCCTTTCGGTCTCCGGACTTCAAAGATTTCAAATCTCAACCCCTTCTTTCCTCCAGAGTGATCACCTGCTGTGGTAAGTCATGATACGGTGGAGACCGCTTGTTGTCAGTTAAAATTTCCACTTACACTATCCTTCCACTGTAGTAGATTGACGGATGAGACTTCTCTCCAAGTGATCTTCAGATCGGACGTCTCGTGTCCACTTTAGGTCTTCGGCATTTGGAACTTTGGGACTTTGGGTGAGTGATGGTGGTAAAACTCCCGAAGCAAAACTCCTGGAGTGACATAACTTACTTGCGTCACGAGCTGAGAAGCTTCCATGTGTCACTTAGTTTCATGATTTTCACATACCTGAAATGTTGATTTCAACTTGACACTTGTTGTTCTMTGACTATGCCACGTGTCCTTATTGATGTAGACTGCTGATGTGGTTTGTCACAATTTCTTTTTGATGTCGACGTAGATCCCCCGATGTGACACATGTTCATATCCTTGATCTAATGGTYAGGATAGTGTCCAAAGAGTATCTCAGATCGAAGGATGAGAGTAACTTCAGACCTTCGTCCTTCGAGACTTTGGGACTTTTGACATTTCTTGGTGGTAAAACTCCTGAAGAAATTCTCCCGGAGTGACGTAACTTTCTTACGTCACTTATTGACATTGCACGAGCCAATTTCCTCTTGACGCTTGTCATCATCTGATTATGCCATGTGTATTTGTTGACATAGTCTACTGTGTGTCCTTGTTGACGTGGTCTTCTGACCAACAACCTTGATCCAATGGTCATCGTATGTCCTCCAAATATGATGGTCCTTATTCATTTCGGATTTCCAGGCTTTGGGTATTTCAAATCTCAAACTTTCTTGAAGTGAGATTTCTCTGGAGCGTAACCTCCTCGCAAATTTAGATCCAAACTAAAAGTTGTTTGTTTATCAGGATCTTGGATCGACGGATCAATATTTCTGTGATGCATCTTTGATATCTTATCCTGTCCTTCCACTCGAAAGCGATCCGACAGCTGATAGGAATTTGCATAATCGAATTCTCAATCGTTTTTCCCCGCTTATCATGTCCTTCCACTCAAAAGTGATCCAACGGTTGTGAATATTCTTGAAATAAATCCACAATCAAGGATTATTGCAAAACCACAACTTTGCGAGTGATTTAACTCGTCACCCAAACTCCGCAATTGGAAGTTGTGCATTTTTGGTGAGTCAACCACAATCCTCGATCTTTGAATCTATAAGATAGGATGGTTCTGACTAATTGCGAGATTGGAACTAGCGCAATATTTAATTCTCCTTTCGATCTCTGCAATTCATCGCTGTCGTTGATCTGTCAATTGCGCATCCGATGGTCACGAGTTAATCTGACTTAAACTGATTGCTTGTTGGATCAACCATAGTCATCGATATTTGGGTTAATGATATCTGACAATATAGGTCAATTGAGGGATTGGAACTAGAAAGTCGTTTAATTATCTTTCTGATCTCCGCAATTTATCCCTGTCGTTGATCTGGATTCCAAGTCGATAGTCACGATCCTCCAGCAATCCTCAAGCCCACGATCTCTCATATGACCATTGTCTATAATATGAGTGTTATCAACACGGTCAATTTCTTGATCGGATGATTTCTCTCTGCATACTGTTTTCTCCTCATCCTGAGCTTTGATATTCATTCTCTAACCCTCCTAAGATTTTATCTTCATATTGTTCGCTCCTCCTGTTCGATCCTCCTTATGAGCTTACGTTTTCGATCTCTTCATACTGTTTGACATATTATACTAACTAATATATTGTTGGAATCAATGAAAATATCATCTATGGTAATTCATCATTAACAATAGATCATCACATCGACTGTTGACATCAATGAAAATATTTCCAACAATCTGCCCCTTTGTCAATGAGGGAAACCCACTAACTTCATATACAAAACTCCCCCTGTGATGATTCTTTCCTCTTATGAAGTTTTCCTTTTATGAAGTTTCTTTCCCCCTTTGACATCAATGGAAATGGGTTTTTCCTCCTGTGGGTAAAGCTCTGTATGTTACTGACTAGAATATGAACTTGGGTAATACTTCTTGCAATTATGTTCTGCCTTCCATAACTAAATGAATCCCCTTGTCAATATGCTCTTTCTCTTCTTCTGACTACTCTCCCCCTTTGTTTATGAAAATGATCTAGAATCGGATCCAGAAGCCTGATAGGGCTCAAAAAGGCTCAAAAATGAAAGTGCTCAGAATCCGACAAAGCCAGTGCCATTGCGTCCGTCTCGTCTTCCTAATTCTGGCCATATATTTACTTCGTCAAATGGGCTCCATATGTGGAAGATATCACGTTCTGTCTGAAAACCCAAACAGGCAAAAAAAAAAAGTGGATGACTGTACAGTCCGTACAGTTCCATGTGGCAGGCTGACTGTACAGGTCGTACGGTTGTACAGATGACATGGAAACTTTTGGTGATGACACATGGCAGTTGATGTGGCATACGATAGGTACAGTTGGACCAGTCAGAGGGTGACACGTGTCACCACTGTAAGGGTGACACGTGGCATGATGACATTAGCAGGCTGACTGGGCAGGTACGGTGACAGATGGCAAAGTGTGTGGAAAGCACATGGACGATACAGCGTTCGACACGTGGCATCCCTCTATTGGTTGTTGAGGTGCCACATGGACAAGTCATGGACTTCCACGTGGCACCCTGTGGTTGGCTCTTGGGTTATGTAAAATTATATGGTTTCCACCGGGGTCGAACCCCCGACCTCCTCCGGTCTATGGAATGGCAGGACCAGGCTAACCACCCACTCCACTGGTGTGACTTAATAGTCATATGGAAAATATTGTATTTGAATTTGAATGAAACAACATTCAGAGGGGGAAAGGGATGGGGCTTAGCCCCAACCCTCGACACTTGACATACGACCGGACGACCCACGAGAACCAGGAGCCAAGAAAAAACCGCGGGAGTAAATGGATAGGCACTAGCCGCAGGTCGCGGGGAATCCCACGTGACCCAGACCTAACCAAACAAAAAGGGCATGTGGGTTATGGTTGTTATCCCTCGGTCCTATTCACGCACTGAAGACCAGGAGCCAGCCCGGACAGGAGGGGGCTCACGTACAGATGGAGCGCCTGGCCACATGGCCGCTCCCCCATATGACCAAGTGCGTGCGTCGAAAGGGGTTGCGCCCTATTATTATACAAATTTTGGGTTTTTTTTCTATATTTTGGATTTTTATTTAATATTATGCCTGTATTAATGGATTTTCTCCTTTTTTGGGAGATATTGGGCATTTTTGGAGGCCAAATTTTGGGAGGAAGTTGGGGATGGATAACCAACTTCACATCTATAAAAAAAAGGCCTGTTTGAGGCCATGGAGGACAGTCAGAGAAGAGTTATGTTGAAGGGAAGCCAAGCCAAAGCCATTTTTATGCAGGGAAGCTATTGAGGAGCAGACACTTGCGGGCCATTTATGGGAGCTCCAGACATCCATTTTGCGTGTCGTTTTCTTTGTTGGTTTCTAATGATCTGGAAGCCCATGACCATATCAGTCTTGTAGCTAATTGGAATTGCTGCGATTTACTTTTGAGCTTTTGAATAGAAATAAAGAAGCCTCCCCCACAGAGACAAAGGCCCAGAGACGTAGGTAACGTTGTGCCGAACTCAGTTATCAATTCCTGTGTTATGGTTTGTTGTTTATTACTTCATTACAGATCTGCATATGTGTATATGGCTGTCATAATTCCTCTCTTTTCCTCATTCTTTCATTAAGTTTCTCATATGGTTAATTAACACATGCAAATTAAAAAACTCAACCACAGT
>SNQJ01S0157997.1:38511-55880 GCA_010110895.2 Picea sitchensis
AATTTCTTTCTTCAGCTTCTCAATCTCCTATTCTTTCTCTTCTAACTGATTGTCCTACTCATATATTATATTTTCATTGTCCTTGAGCATTTCCTTTATTTCCAAGACATGCTTTTGACTCTTTTCAAGAAATTCTTTAGTGTAGTCATGAAGATAGCTATAGTCTAATTCATTATGGTCATAGAGGTATTTAGAGAGACTCCAATCAACCTTTTGTTTGGCCTTTGATAGTTCTTCTTCTACATTTTCCATGGGATAAATGCTAACAAAACATTCTTTTATTGTATCTAAGTCTTCTTCTTTACTTGTAGGGGAGGATTGAATATCAATGTTATTGCAATCGAAATACTGTGGAGATTCCTTACCTTTATTGATGGTTGATTCTTCATCTTAATCCTTGATAGGAATGTCTTATGTGTCTTCAATTTTGATTTGATATATCTTTTATAACTTCATCCATAAGTCTTTGGCGGATGTGCATAGTCCTATGCTTGCCTTGATTATATCTGATAATCCATTGAGAATAATCTTCAATGCTACTTCATTGTTCTTCCTTGCTCTTCTTTGGACTGTAATCTTGGATAGATGCTTTGATATAGTTAAATCCTAGGGCTTGCTTACAACTGAATTCCAAAATTCAGATCCTTTTGACTTCAAATACTATTTCATGTTTTCTCTCCATGAGGAATAATCTGTTCCATCAAATAAGGGAGTTTCAATTGCGAAGAGAGCCATCTGTCCACCCATTTCTTCAGGATCTACCTTCCATTGGTTAAAATGTGTTGAAGGAACCCCCTCTGATACCAATTGTTGAACACACCACCCACACTAAGAGGGGGGGGGGTGAACTAGTGTGTGTACTTTTCTAACTTTTCTTCTTCTTACAAGTTAGTAGTTAAAACATAATTGAACAGATTAAGAACATTTAAATCATAATCACAATGGACACAAGAGACACCAGATTTTTTTGTAAGATTTTGTATAATTGATATGAATATAGTAATATGAATTTTCCTAGCAAAAACTATTATGTATCAGCAGCAACTGAAGTAAGGAGAACCAACTCCTCAGAGAGCACCAACTCTCAAGCAACACCCAGCTTGTTGATAGAACATAGTCTATCCAACTAGAGTTCATTCAACTCTAGTAGTAGTGATCCATTATAGAATCAACTCTATCTCATGATCAGAGGTATACTATAAATGTTCATCACCGTATTTCATCTTCTCTATGAAATTCGAGCCTTCTTCACTTTATCTTTCTTCTAATATATCTGTGCCTTATTTACATCTACATCTCTTTTATATTCACACGGACCTTAGGTCCAGATCCACCTCATTCACTTCACAAGCCACTCTTCATCCACAAGCACCTTTTCAAGTGAACCAAACAATGGTTGTATTTATACTTGTTTATGCTAAAAAATTGTTTAAGTTATTGAGTCGACTTGTACAACAAGTTATAACTAAATTGTTCATTTACAATAATTTTTGGGACCACCAGAGATCATCAATTTGAGTCTTTGGTGTTATACCTAGCATCCACTTTCCTTTAACAAATCGATCATAGGCATGGATTGATTTCCTTAATCTCTGTGATAATAGAGATTGATGCTTCCTTCAAACCATGTTAATATGATCAATGGTGTAGAACCATATGCTTAACAATTTAAGCGAAACATTACCTTTTGTCCTTTAAATCTCTTTATCATATGACCAAAGGCGTTGAACAGACGCTAGGTGAGATGAGCTCTTCAAAGTTTATCGATTCAACGATCATGATTCAATATCTGATGAGATGGACGATTTTCGTAACTTTAGCACTTCACCCTTCGAAACTTTTGGGCTTGAAACCTTTCAAATCTCCCGAAGCAGATTTTTCCAAACAGATCGTATGGTTCTCATTATATCACGAAACCAAATCAATGGTCATATTCGATCCTTACATCTATCCTTCATTTCTTAATCCAATGGCCAGGATTTAATCAAACAATGAGATGGATGGCCACTTTTTACTCCATGACTTCATCTATTATGCTTACGCTGTCCTTCCACTATATTTTGATCAATGGTTGGGAATGCAACCGAATGTCAGATCGACGGTCGAGATCTCCTTCGAGTCTCCGGACTTCGAATATTTCAATTCTCAACCCCTTCTTTCCTTCGTACATCATTATTTCGGAGCTGACAAACCGCTGATGCGTTTCCCTCTCGGATTAACGATCGAGATCTCCTTCGGGTCTCCGAACTTCAGAGATTTCAAATCTCAACCCCTTCTTTCCTTCAGACGTCAATATTCCAGAGCTGAAAAACTATTGATGTGTGTCCCTCTCGGATTAACAGTCCATATCTCATTCGGGTCTTCGGACTTTGGAGATTTCAAATCTCAACCCTTTATTTCCTCCAGAGTGATCACCTACTGTGGTAAGTCATGATATGATGGAGACCGCTTGTTGTCGGTTAACATTTCTTCTTACACTATCCTTCCACTATAGTAGATCGACGGATGAGACTGCTCCCGAAGTGATCTTCATATCATATGTATCGCGTCCACTTTAGGTCTTCAGAATTCGGGACTTCGATATTTTGGACGAGTGCTGGTGGTAAAACTCCCAAAGAAAAACTCCCGTAGTGACATAACTTACTTGCGTCACTTGATAATGTGTCATGAGCCGAGAAGCTGCCACGTGTCACTTAGTTTTTTGATTTGCATGTACCTGAAATGTTTATTTCAACTTGACACTTATTTTTCTCTGACTGTGCCACATGTCCTTGCTGACGTAGACTACTGACGTGGTATGTCACAGTTTCTTGCTAACGTCGTCGTAGATATCCCGATGTGACACATGTTCATCTCCTTGATCTAACGGTTAGGATAGTATCTGAAGAGTATCTTAGATCGACGAATAAGAGTAACTTCGGACCTTCATCCTTCGGTACTTCGAGACTTTTGACATTTCTTTGTGGTGAAACTCCCGAAGCTATTCTCCCAGAGTGATGTAACTTTCTTATGTCACTTGTTGACATGTCATGAGCCAATTTCCTCTTGACGCTTGTCATCATCTGATTATGCCATGTGTATTTGTTGACGTGGTCTACTGTGTGTCCTTGTTGACATGGTGTGCTGACCAACAAACCTGATCCAACAATCATCGTATGTCCTCCAAATCCGATGGTCCTTATTCATTTTGGATTTTCGGGCTTCGGGTATTTCAAATCTCAAACTTTCTTGAAGTGAGATTTCTTCGGAGCATAACCTTCTCGCAAATTTAGATCCGAACTAATTTTTTTTTTTATCAAGATCTTATATCAAGAGCTCGATCTTTCTGTGATGCATCTTTGCTATCTTATCTTGTCCTTCCACTCGAAAGTGATCTGACGGCTAACGAGAATTCGCATAATCGAATTCTCAACTGTTTTTCCCCTCTTATCATGTCCTTCCACTCAAAAGTGATCCAACGGTTGTGAATATTATTAAAGAAGATCCATGATCAAGAATGATTGTGGAACCACAAATTTGCGAGTGATTTAACTCGTCACTCAAACTCCACAATTCGAAGTTGTGCGTTTTTTGTGAGTCAACCACAATCGTCGATCTTAAAATCTATAATATAGGATGGTCCTGACTAATTGCGGGATTAGAACTAGCACGATATTTAATTCTCCTTTCGATCTCTACAATTCATCCCTGTCGTTTATCTAGCGATTGCGCATCCAATGGTCACGACTTAATATGACTTAAACTAATCGCTTGTTGGATCAACCACTATCCTCAATATCCGAGACAATGAGATTGGATGATCTGGTCCAATTATGGGATTGGAACTAGCAAGTCGTTTAATTCTCCTTCCGATCTCTGTAATTTATCCCTGTTGTTGATCTGGCTTGCAGATTGACGTTCACAATCCTCCAACGATCCTCAAGCCCACTGTCGCTCATATGACCGTTGTCTGTAATATGAGTGTTCTCAACATGGTAGATTTCTTGATCAGATGACTTCTCTCTGCATATTGTTCACTCCTCATCCTGAGCGTTGATATTCATTCGCTAACCCTCTTGATATTTTATCTTCATACTATTCTCTCCTCCTTCTGAGCTTACGATTTCGATCTCTGCATATTGTTTGACATCTTCTGCTAACTGATATATTGTTGACATCAATGGCAATCTCATTTGTGGTAATTCATCATTAACAACATATCATCACATCGACTATTGACATCAATGAAAATATGTCCAACACATCTATGAGGGTTTTGAATGTATTTTCAATATCCTTCATCCTCTTTTTCCTCAAACAAATTCAGGCTTCATGACCACACCTTTGGGGATTCTTAACCATTTAACCCCTTAACCATATTTTCAGAGCTTCTTGTATACCTCTTCAAAGCATATTCCCATGAGGGCCATGATTAAAGATACTCCATAAGGGGACCACTTTAGACACTTATTCAAGTACACCCATCACTTCTAGAGGCTTATAGACTTCTTCTAGGGTTAGCATCAATGAAAACCAATTTTCCAACAATCTCCCCCTTTGGAATTGTTGGAAACAAACATACTACCCTTGTGACCATTGATCCCCATATATTCATTCTTTCTCCCCCTGTCTTCATGCTTCTGATATTTATCTCCCCCTTTGACATCAATGGAAAAGGTTAACTTCCCTTGACTATTTCTCTCCCCCTGTCTTCTTTGCAAAAGGTTACGTAGCTTATTGTGGGGCATAAACTACTCCCATTTTATGTCGAATATACTCAATATTATCCCTTGGGAGATGTTTGGTGAATATATCTACAATTTTTTCTTTCATCCCATTGTACTCCAACTTGATATTCTTTTATGTGACTTGTTCCCATGGAAAGTGGAACTTGATAGGAATATGCTTGGTCTTGGAATGCATCACTGGATTTCTGGAGATACTTATAGCATTACTATTGTCACATAATATTGAAATAGGCTCGTCATGTTTTACTTGTATGTCTGGCAGGGTTTTCTTCATCCATAGGATCTGAGTACAACATGTTGTTGTTGCAATATATTCTACTTCTTTCATAGACAAGGATACTAAGGATTACTTCTTACTTAACTATGACATGAGACAATCACCCAAGTAGAAGGATTCTCCACTAGTAATTCTTCTATCATCGATGCTTCTTGACCAATGTGCACTGTGTAGGTGACCATAGTCAATGAATTCTCTTTCAGATACCATAATACAAACTCTATTGTTCCTTTGAAATATATGAAGATCTTTTTTATTTCCATAACGTGAGTTTCTTTCTATGCTTCTTGAAATGTTGCAACCTATCCAATTTCTTCTTGCATCACATTTGGTCTTGAGGTTGTCACATAGAGTGGTTTTCAATCATCTATCTACAAAGTCTTTGATCTGCTTCCTTATATTCATCATATTTTCTCAACTTGCAACCATTCACCATATGAGTACTTATGGGTTTTCAATATTCCATTCCAAACTTCATCATTTCTTTGATGTACTTGATTTGGGAAATGAAAATACCTTCATCTAGCTGAGATATTTGGAGTCCCAGAAAGAAATTCAATTCACCAAGTATGGAAATTTCAAACTCATTCTTCATATCTTTAGAAAAATTTTTACTCAAAATGTCATCATCACTTCCAAATATGATGTCATCCACATATACTTAAATGATAAGTATGTTGTACCCATCCACTTTTACGTAGACATTGCTATATGCATTTCCCTTTCTGAATTCTTGTTGTTGTAAGTACTTGTCTAGTCTTGAATACCAAGCTCTATGGGATTGCTTGAGTCCATACAAATCTTTCTTCAATATGCAAACAAAATATTTCCTTTCTGACAGTAGGAATTCTTCTGGTTGTTCAATGTATACTTCTTCTTCTAATTCTACATTTAGAAATGTTTGTTTTACATCCATTTGATATACTCTAATCCTTTTGGAACATGCATAGGCAACGAGCATTATGTTTTCTTCCATTATGGAAACAGGAGAAAAAATTTCTTCAAAATTTATTCCTTCAACTTGAGCTTATCCTTTGCATACTAGCCTTTCCATGTTTTATGGTTACTTGTCCATATTCATTTAGTTTGTTTCTGAGCACCCATTTTGTACCAATCACATTTTTGTCATTAGGTATTAGAACAAGTTCCCATGTCTAATTCTTCTCTATTTAATTTAGTTCTTCTTTCATATACTTGATCCAATGTTCATCATTGTTGGCTTCCTCAAAGTTTCTTGGTTCAACTATGGACAATAATGATAGATTTATTTGTTCTGGTGTATGTTCTTGTTTGCTTCCTCTAGTTTATATTCCTTCTTTTTTAATCTTTTGTACCTGACGGTTAGGTGTCTTAGAAGGTATATGAATATCTTGTTGGTCGTTTTCTTCCTGTTCTTCTTCTAGATGTGTCTCTTTTTGTTGTTGTTGTTGTTTTTATACTACTTATTTTAGTTCTTCTTTTATTTCCTTCTATTTTGAATTTTTGCTTTTTTCTTTGGTGTTTAGAATTTTTTTTTCATCAATATTTACATTTATGCTTTCCAATATTTTGTTGAGGCATAAATTGTAGAATTTGTATGCCTTTCATTTTCTTGATTAACCAACCAATATGCCTTTATCAATTTGAGAATCAAATTTTCCAATCTTGTTATCTTCTATTTGTATGTAACATTTTCTTCCAAACACTCTAAAGTGCTTGACATTTGTCAATATTACATTCCATAGTTCATATGGATTTTTGTAATTATTAATTCTAAGAATTCCTATGTTAAAGATATGAATGGTTGTATGTACTACTAGTACCCAAAATATATTGCTCAACTTGGAATCTTTCAACATGGTTCTGGCCATTTCATGTACAGTTATGTTCTTCCTTTCAACAACTCCATTTTTCTGAGGTATCCTAGCAATTGAAAATTTCTTTTTTATTCCATGTTCTTCAAAGAAATACATGATATATTTAGATGTGAATTCACCTCCATTGTCATATCTTTAAACACTGGATTTTAAAATTAGTCTTGTTTTCAACCATCTCTTTGAATATCCTGAAACATTTGAATGCTTGTGAATTTTTCTTGAGAAAGTAGATTGTAGTCATTCTTGTATAATCATCAATAAGTAGCATGAAGTACTATTCACCATTCATTTATTTTGTTCGCATTGGTTCGTATAGATCAGTGTGTACAATTTCCAATGGTTTTGTTGTAGAGTATTTGTTTGTCCTGCACTAAGCTCTTGTTTGTTTTCCATGTAGACAGTTCTTGCACATAGTATTGGTTGGCTTTGAAATTCCAGGAATTTCTTTTACCGCTTCATTTCTATTGATTTTAACAAGATTTTCAAAGTTCATATGACCCATTATTTCGTTCCAAATCCAACTTTCATTTTCCTTTCCCAAGCAACATATTTCCTTTCCGATCTCATTTAAGATGTATATATTGTTTGGATTCCTTATTATTGTTGCCACCAACTTGCCTGATGCTTCTTTTCTTATTTCAAATTTATTTGATTCAAATAGGATTTTGTATCCTTGGTCACACACTTGACTCACACTTGACTCACGTAATATGCAACATATTATGCTTCATATTTTTGACAAGTACAACATTTTCTTCCATAGCATCTTTATTTCCAAGTTTGATTGTGCCTTTTCCTATAATTTTGGATGAGTTATCATTGTCGAACAAAATTGATCCATCTCTTATTTCTTTAGAGTTACAAACATGTCCTTGTCACCTGTCATGTTCTTTGGACAACCATTGTCAATGTACCAATCACTTTTTTTTGCTTTGGGATTGTAGAGCAATCAAACATTCTTCAATGTTCAGTTTATCTTACTTCCTTTTCCATATCCTTGATGGTTCTTTTACATGATTGTTGAAATCATGCTTTGGTTCCTTTGGAGGAATAGTCAATCTGCAATATTTGGTCATGTATCTAAAATCATTTCATTTGTAGCATTATACTTCATTATTTAATGAGCCAAAACTATTATAGTTTATGTTATACACTTCATGATATTTTTTTAGATAATTATTTCTAGAGTATCCTTCATAGTTTCTTTTGTTCTTAGCATAGGCTCTACAATTTATAGCCTTGTTCCCAAAAAGTTTGCAGGAATAATATAAACCAAGAAAATAGTTTGGTACCTAAGTGTGGGGAATATTCTAAATGGTGTAGTTCTTCTATAATCTTCTTCTTGGGTTCTCTCCATTGCTAGTTGTTTATTTTGAGTTATGGATCTTCTAGGTGGTGCACTTCTTATGTAATATTCTTCTTGAGTTATCTCCATTTCCCAAATGTTATCCTTTGAAGGTTTTCATTTTTCCCTCTTGATGGGACCTCTGATAACTTCTGCCTAACTCCTTTGTTTTGCTTCTATTTATGTCATAATGGAGCTCGAACCCTTCTTAGTATGAATTTTTTTGTATCCTAGTTCAAACTTGTCATAATATGGCCTTTGACTACTGATGATTTCATCCAATATTTTGGTGTTATTCTTTTGCATGTATTTATTTTGAAGTTCTTTCCTTAGTGAAACTATTTCATCTTCCAAGCTCCCCTTCACTTTCTCCTTTTATTCCAACTGGATTTTGAGTGTTTCTTGAATCCTTTTGGATTCTTCTACTTGGACCTTTAGCTTCATAATCATATGTTGGAATTATCCAGAGTTTGTATTTTGAGAACCCTCCTTTAGCTTGATCAATTCTTCTTTGAGTGACGTGTTTTTCTTCCTTTCTCTTTTTAGCTCACTTAAGGAACCAATTAGTTCTTCTTCAAGATCTACTTCACCTTTTTCTTCATAATCTTCTTCATCATTTTCCAATGCCATAAAGAGTACTCTTTCTGAGTCACAGTCACTATCATCATCATCATCTAACGAGGAACTATCTTCTCTTGAGTAGAGGCTTTTCTTAAGGGATTTCCTTTTGTTTCTTTTCTTGTATCCTTTTTTATATTTCTTTTCTTTCTTGGGAGATTCTTCTTCATCACTATCTATATTCTTAGCTTAAGGAAAATTAATAGAAAAATGACCAATTTTACCATAATCAAAACATTACAAGGGAATATTATCTTTGTACTTTCCATTTCCTCTCTTCAACTTGCATACAAAGTTGGGTATTTCTCCATCTTCATGTGAATCATCATTGC
Organism: Picea sitchensis; assembly: GCA_010110895.2. Lineage (NCBI taxonomy): Eukaryota > Viridiplantae > Streptophyta > Pinopsida > Pinales > Pinaceae > Picea > Picea sitchensis. The sequence continues at coordinate 47,667 of SNQJ01S0157997.1, forward strand.
AACTGCACTTTGACTTTGAATTTTGCTTATTCTTCTTTTTCTTCTTGGATGCTTTTAAAGTTTCCACCTTCCTAGATGGATTATCCTACTTCGTTATCATTTCATAAGCTGTAAGAATTCCATGTAACTCGTTCATGCTCAACGTAGAAATATCTACTCTTTATTCTAGTGTTGAAATCTTAGAATCAAATCTCATTGGAAGGGACCTTAGTACCTTTTGAACAATTACTGGTTCTTTAATTTCTTCTTCTAAGCCTTTTATAACATTCACCATTTCATCAACTCACAGAAAATAAGTTGCAATATCTTCATCTTCCTTCATTTTCAGTTGTTCAAATTGACCTCTATAATTTTGAATCTTGGCCCCTTTGACTTTGGCATATCCTTTGTAAACATTTTGTCATCCTTTGCAGAGTCACAATGCATAACCTTGAAAAATACTGAAGTAGCCATCCCACCCAGAATAGCATTCGTAGCCTTCAAAAAATTTTCATAATTTTTCTTTCCATATTTATATGTTGGGGGAGTGGTAGGTGCCTTGTATCCATCTACTATTGATTTCTAGACATCAAATACATGTTCCTGCAAAAATGTTTTCATCCTTCTATAACAAAAGACATAATTTTGACCATCAAACATTATCGTTTCATTCTTAGTGCAATCCATGATCTACCTTCCAGTAGTTAGATTGATTATGAAGGACTCTCTCTGATGCTGATTGTTGGAATATTCACCAATACCGAGATGGGGGATGAATAAGTCTTGAGCACTTTTTACCACTTTTAATCACAATGTGTAATCATTAAATATATCAACAATTTATCACTTATGAAAGATACAATTTATCACTTCGGACCTTCTCTTATACCAATTGTTGTAGTATTCACCAATACTGAAAGGGGGGGTGAATCAATATTGAGAAATTTTTACCACTTTTAATCAAAATGTGTAAGAATTTAAGATATCAACAATTGATTACTTATGAAATATACCATAAACATATAAACATAAATACAGAGTACACAAGAATTTTACATGGAAACCCAAATGGGAGAAAACCACTAAATTCTTTCTTATGTATATCATAATATTGCATTCATAAGAAGAATCAACTTACAAAATTATCTAGCACCAAATGGAAGGAGGAACTAACCCCCTAATTTACAAGCTCCAACCTAAAGGAAGCTACAACTCCGTAGATTTTCCATCTCCAACCGAAAGGAGGCTCCAACCCCCTAGTTTATAAGCTCCAACTTGAAGGAACATATGACTCTCTATATTTTCCAACACCAGCTGGAAGCAGGCTCCAACCCCATTTTATTTCCCCTTCCTTCCTCCATGAAATATAAATGGAGACTCAACATGTCAGTATAAAACATGTCAATGTTATTGTCACTGATCAAAAACTTATCACTGCTATTGTCACTGATCGAAACCTGTCACTAATACTGATACATCATAGTCATCAAAGCCAGATCCATTGGCATATATCATATGTCAATATCTCCAAGAACATCTCTCAAAACATATTCGCAACATTACCAATATATGCCTCAAACCAAGTTCCGAATATATGCCTCAAGAAAGTGCCATAACATCCATGATAAACCATAAAACATGTACCAAAGATATAACTCAAATAATATGACCAAAATCACCAACATATGTCTCTATCCATGTTCCAAATACTCTCTAATATATGCATCAAAGAATATTCCATAGCATCAAGATGTAAACCTCAAGACATATTTAAAACCATACCTTTTATCATGTAATAACTTGATACATAATATCATAGAGCAATAGACCTTCCTCAAATTTAGCATCAAGAAGATAGAATCTTCATCAATCTTCCCTTCAACCTCCCTGGACAAATCTTGGAATCTAGTGGTGCCTCACTTGATGAGTGTTTTTCAACCTGTGGGGTCCTCACGGGACACCCTATACCTAACATGAAAGTGTTTGCTCAAATAGAGTTTTCATACACCATTCTCCCATATGCATCTCTAAGACTTTCCTCCTTTTCACTCATTTGCTACTTTAGATTCACTAAGAGATCACATACTTTCTTATATTCTTGATCAAAATGACAGGATCTTGATGTGTATTTATTCTTTTTCAAGTACCCCCTTGTTGGCACAAGGGAAGACCCAGGGTTCAGCTCCAAGAGAACACCAACAAGCCCTAACTACTGGCCCTTTCAGAAACACCTGCGAGGAAGATGCAATCTCACCCGTAGTAGTTATGGGGGGTTGCAGGACACAGATGTCTGCAACCAAAGGGAACACAAAGTGGATCCAATACAAGAACAACATAGCATCTAGATATCAACTATCAACTTAGTCCTACTTCTCACATTTATCTGTTAGATCTAACCCAGTAATGTAATAATGGTATATCAAAACAAGAGAAAACCACATCAATCACACAAAATATCAATATATATGTGGTTCACCCTCTCCCTAAGGCTACGTCCACAAAACTGTTCTTTATAATATATTAATATGAAAGCATACAGTTCTTGTTTACGCTCTTAGCTGGCATATCTTCTTTCTTTATCTCTTCTCTCTGTCTTCCCTTTCCTGTGCACCTAGCTGCATGGTTGATCTTCACACCCAACTGAATATCTTACAACATAGACTTCCCTCACTGCTCAATACCTCTCTCTCTCACTACAATAATCGCTCATAAGAATAACAAACTTGTAACTCTTCACCAAACCCTCTTCCCTCATCTAGGTTCTTATTTATACATTACAATGACTCATCGACAGTCTTAGGTTGAAACCTAATTGTCAAAACCCTAGATACCAAAGCCCTAGGTGTCTAAAAACCTAGGTCAAATTGACCCACATTTTCAGGGCTTCACCAACCTATCTCGTGCGGTGCTCCAAAGCATCCAACGGTGGATTTTTCCTCTTGTTCAGTTGTCCACAGTCTGTCTTTCTTGTTGATTTGTCATCCTTGATCGCCTCGTCCAATGGCTTGCTTTCTCTTGCTTTTCTCCATATTTTCTTCTCTTTTGCTCACTTCGACCCAGTATCAGTCACTGTGTATTTCGCGCAGTTCACATTCCATCTTTTCTTCCTTAATATTCACTTACTTCTATACCAAAGGGCCAACAGGCCCCTAACACTCACATGTGACTCGTCCCAAGGCACTTCAGATATGATCCTTCTGATTTTCTTCGACTTCAGGCTGCGCGGAGTATCATGTGCTTGTTGCTCTCTCCTTCCCCACCATGTGCAGACTGTCTTTTTTGTGTATGGTACCCGGTTTCAACTGCACCTAGTACCTACACCCTTCCTCTTTTTCTCTTACTGAAGGTTGCAAGGAAGTTGGTTGTCGTAGTACAGTTTCGACCGGCTCCCGTTCACCAAACCGTCCTTCCATTTTCCATTCAAGGTATTCAACTATGCAACTCCTCCTCCCGTGACATAGACAACCTCATATGGCCCGACTAATGTGTTTTGAACTTCCCTGGATGCTTCATGAATTTTTTTTCATATACCAATACCATATCTCGTTTGAAGGTTTTCCTTTTGATATGCCTGTCATGGTAAGCCTTTTCTCTTTCCTTCTGTACATGTTGTTGGAATCCTGCAATAAATTTGTCTTCTTCTAGTTCGACCAACTGCGTGAGCCTCTCTTGAATAGCGCCAGTGTCATCCATATCTGTAAAGGCTATGATTCTTAAGATTGGGACCAAATATTCCATCGGGACAACTGCTTCGAGACCATAAACTAACTTAAAGGGGGTCTGCATTCTTAACTTATTGCAAGTGGTTCTATAGGCCCATAGTATTGTTGGTACTCTTAAATCCCAGTCATCCTTGTTCACACTGAAGATCTTCTTCAGTGATATCTCCAAGATCTTATTGAATACTTTGACTATCCCATTCGCTTGTGGATGGGAGGGTGTTCTCTTTTGATGATGCACTACAAATTCCTTAGTCAAGGCTTCAATGGTCTTATTGATGAAATGTGTGCCTTGATCGCTCATAAGGATCTTCGGGCATCCAAACCTGGTTATGATGTCATCAAATATGAAGTGCATAGTTGTAGTTGCACTACAGTCTTTAACTGCTCTTGCTTCAGCCCATCTCGTCAAGTACTCTGTCGCAGTGACTTCGTACCTTGCTCATGTGCACTTTCCTGGTGGGTTTATAGGTCCCATGAAATCAATGGCCCATTTCTCAAATGCTTGTAGGTTCAGTTGTAGTGCTAAATTCATTTCATCTCTTCTGGATGGTTTCCCCACTCTTTGGCATACATCACAGGCTCTATAGTAGTCCTTAGCATCTCTGTGTAAAGTAGGCCACCAGAGGCCAGCTCTAAAAACATGTTGCGTTGTTTCTTTTCCTGCGTAGTGTCCTCGTGTGATGCCTTCATGAGATTCTGCTAAAATTAGTGGTCATTCTGCTTCCATAACACATCTCCTCATGATATCTTTAGGTCCCATATTATATAGTTGTCCGACTATAAGTGAAAAGTCTACAACGCTCACTACCAGTTGTTTCTTCTAGGTGATTTTATATTCACTAGGTGTCATTCCTATTGACAAGAACTAAACTGTCTCGACGAAGTGATTGTCAATATTTTGAATGGCCAGCAATTGTTCATATGGAAATGTATCCTCTAGACTAGTCTCCATGTTCCAACCTTGACAAGTGGTCAGGTCCTTTGTTCATTCTCCCTGTCTTAACCATGATCTCGAAATCATATTCTTGAAATAGTAGAAGCCATTTGCATATTATCCCCCCCAACACTGGCTTGTTGACTAGGTATTTCAGTGCAGAGTGATCAGTAAACATTTTAAAGTGTCCTCCCAACAAGTAGTGGTGAAACTTATGCAACGCGTGCACCATGGCTAACCCTTCTCTCTCAGTGGTGGTGTAATTAATCTTAGTTGTTGGTAGCTTCCTGCTAGCAAAGGATAACGGGTGGTCAATGTCTCCAGCTCCCGGTTGTGATAACACAACTCCTAATGCAATAGAGGATGCATAAACATGCACGTGGAATTCCTTACTCCAATCTGGGAAAACCAAAATATGCGCAACAACCATTTTTTGTTTCAGTGTGTCGAGGCTCTGCTGGCATTCTTCTGTCCATTGAAACTGACAGCCTTTCTTCAAAATCTTCTCCATGGGTGTTGTGATTTGTGCATAGCCTTTAATGAACTTCTTGTAGTATCTAGTATGTCCAAGCGTAGTGTGAAACTGTTTGACTGAAGTAGGAGGAGGAATATCAACTATAATGGCAATCTTAGATGGGTCTACCAACAATCCCTTCTTACACACAATATGACCTAACAACACTCCAAAGGGTGAAAATAAGATGCACTTCTTCAAGTTCAAGGATATTTGACACTGCCTACACTTATCCAACATTAGTCTTAAACATTCAATATGATTTTGCAATAAACTAAAAACAATCCAATCATCAAAGTATGCTTCCATAAATTTATGTAAAAACTCCTTGAATGCTTCGACCACCACCCTAGAAAATATGGTTGGTGCATTCTTCAATCCAAACGACATCACTGTATACTGGTAGGATCCTCATTCTATTGCAAATGTGGTCTTATGGAGATCTTTCTTGGCAATACGGATCTGATGGTCTCCTAAAAATCCATCTGTAAAAGAATATACCTCTTTTCCTCCTACATTATCTAACACTTCGTCAGTAAATGGTGTAGGGAATGGGTCATGCAAACATGAATCATTCATCTTCCTGAGATCTACATAGATCCTGATCTCTCAAGTTTTTGTATCCTGCACCACCATAGGGCTAATCCACTCTGACTCTTCAATAGGTTCTATGATTCCTGCTTCCAGCATTCTGTCTAGTTCAATCTTCACCTTCTCCTTATATTTAGGGTTCAATCTGTAGGGTATCTATTTGAATGGCCTTGCATTTGGTTTCAAAGGGATCCTCATTTCTCCCATGGGCCCTTTAATGCCCTTCATATCAGTGAAATTGGTTGGAAACAAGTCCTGATATTCATGCAGTAACTCTATGATCTTGTCAATAGTGGCAGCATCCCAATAATCTCCAACATTTGCAAGCTTCGGTGTTTGCTCTGTTCCTATATTGAATTTATTGATCTTGATTGGTTTTCCAATGAAAGGTAGCTCAACTCTTGGTCCTTCTACGTATCTCTTTCCTTTTATTTTGGCGATTCTCACCTTTCTAGGATCATTGTCTTCATTAGCATTGATATTGTAACAACTTTGCAGTTTATGGAGAGGCGTGATCCATTCATCCTCTTCTTGTTCCGAAGGGAGGCTAGGTGCCTCCTCAAATAATTTCTGTCTTACAATCTGTAATGCTTGATCCACTATAGGATATTGTCTTTCAAACAAAAAGGTGGTTACAAAGTTCTAAGTCATACCTTCCCAACTTGTAGTGATGAGGTGCAGTTCTGCTTGAAAATATCAATTGATAGGGGTTGTGTCCATTGTGTTGATGAATTTTTGCACCCAATTCTCTTGAGAAATGATGATCCAGGCTTCCTCACAACTTCGCACATGGTCCTTCAAACAACTTCGACCTGTGTACCTAACTTTGTAGCCTTCTACTTGCTTTGAAAACCATGTTTCCATCAAAGTGTGACATTGTACCCAATCTGTAATGTTTTTTTTTTGTGTTCCCCACCATTTTCATGGAGTTTCTTTCAAGGCCTTGTCCATTGCCAATAATCTTTGTTGTATTGGTACAATCTCTTCAAAATCCAACAAGAACACTTCTAAATGATTTAGACCATCAAAGGTGGGCAAGTTACTTATTGTTGTGCCAATCCAATGAACTTCTTTGGTTAATCTAACACATCTCCTTGTAGATACTTCATACATTTTGTTCTACCAATTCTCCAATGCTTATTCTGAATCTGATGAACATGTGTTGTCACTTCACCAGCTTAGGTTCCCATCTATTGTAGGATTAATGTAATCATGTTGTCTAGATTTTAATTTGTAAATGTTTTCTAGTTCATATGCGCAATCTTATTCTCTGATAGGCTCAGTATACCTGTGAACTTCATCAGGATCCATAGGTGCAATGACCCTAAGTCCATCTCCTTCAAACGTCATTCTTCTTTTCTTTAAATCAACCACAGTGGAAATGTTGAAAGACCAATCAATTCCTAACAACACAGGGTAAGGACAACTATCATCAACTATCTCAATCACCTCGAAGTATGCAAACGTCCTTACTCCATCGATGTCCATAGGGACATGTTCCAATATTCCAAAGGGGATTACATATTGCTGATTAGCCATCCTAAGCCTGATAGGGGAATAGATCAACTTAGGTTTTCCCATCAGTGCCCAGGTCTGCTTCATCATGACATTGACCTCTGACCCTAAGTCGAGGACCACATAGTTTATATCATACTCTCCAATTTGAGAATTCAGGTGTAGTTCCTTATTTTTCCTTCTCTTTCTGGAGACTTGGTGTACTTCTCTATTCAACAAGGGATCTACCTTTCCTAGATTGTATTGTCTGATTAGATTTTGTAGTTCTTGTACAGTGCTTTCATCCTGAATCAACTTAATGCAAGTATGTAAGAATTCCATGAGCTTGCTTACCTCTTTTCCTTCTCCTGGCAGAGAAGACTGATCGAATGCCAGGGGAATTACACATTCTCTTACTTATGGTCATGTCTTTGATGAAGAACCATGGTCTCTACTGAATTCTTTTCTTGTCTCCTCAAATATTTGTTTTTCTTTCTTCACATCAAACATTTGTGTCTTCTATGCTGCTTTTCTAACTCCATATTTTTATGTAATATTTCATTGGGTCGCTCTGTATTCTCCTATAAAAATGCCTCCTCTAGTAATAAAAACAAATCTAGGGTGCTCTCCACGAGGTTCAACATATATCAATTTCACTTGTTGGTTTCCTCCTCATTTTTCCTGAAGTTTGGCTAACCACATAGGACAATCTTCAATGACATGCTCAAATGAGTTACAGTAACTGCACATGGTATAAGGGTTCTGACAGTCCCTTGCCAAATTTCCTGGTTGTGCATAGTTATAAAAAATTATTTGGCCTCTACCTCTGCCCATACCTCCTCCTCGTCCTCTTCCTATGAATCCACCACGAGGGTTGAAGCTGCCTCTCCCTGGGAATTATACTGCACAGTGTTTCCTTCTTGTTGTACTTCACCTTGAATTTTGTACATATCCCTTGACCTTTCATGCATGAGGTCATA